>JASDQU010283900.1:3007-14126 GCA_032191745.1 Picea mariana
TAAACCCACTTAAATGTTTCCTTTACATAATAAAATCAATAGTAGGAAGCATGATAACTTATTCATGCATATAACAACATAAATAAAAACCCATTAATGCAGGAATTATAAAAAAAAAAACCAACAACATTCAAATTAAACATTGGGCATAAGAAAAAAAAGATTGAGTAATGATATTTTTGGGTTTTCAATGGAACTAATGTAAATGTGTTACTTAATTAGACATTTGTTTTATGAAGTGGTTGGTGACATGTTACAATTATTACATAAAAGATGGGGACTAATCCCTATAACATCTACACCAGAACTTTTGTTTATTTTGTTTATTGAGTTTTATTAATAGTTTTTATATTTTTAAATATTAATATAAAATTGATTTGATTTAATATTCTTTTAACGTTAACAAATTAATTGTTTTCGTCACTAACCAAATCTAATACTTACATTTCCTTATGAGGATATTCATAAAATTGGTAGCAGAGAAAAAAATCATAAAGTCAATTAAAGAAAAATTATGTATATTAAAATTCATTATTATTAATAATTTCATTAAAATATTTAATAATTATATTTTTCTAAATTCATATGTAAAATTCATTATTATTAATATTTTATTTTCATGTTTAATAATTATATTTTTCTAAATTCATATTTAAAATTCATTATTATTAATACTTTCTTTTCATATTTAATAATTATAATTATAATATATTTTTTTAAATAACAATTATAAATTTAATTATGAACAATTATTATTATAGCATTATCAAAAAAATAAATGAAAAAACAATATTTCATAAGAAAAATTATTTAAAATATTTTTTTCATTCATTAACCAAATCCAATATTTGTATACATGTTAATACAAAATCAACAAAATGTAATACTTAGAATATTTTTTAACAGGAGATTAAACTAATACTTACATACTTTTTTAATAGAATATACATAAAGTTGAAAATAAAGTTAAAAATTGTAAAACCGTTTCATCTAAAGCTTATAGATCAAAATTTGTTATTATATATTCTTTATATTTAATAATTTGAAATTAGTTAAATAAATTTAATATATTAAAATAGTTGTAATATAAATTAATAAAATACTTAGAAAAAATAAATATAATAATTGTGATTTTAGTAAACTATTATATTGTAGTTTTGTCTTTTAATCTTTGAATAATAAAAAATAGTAAAAGAACATTATTATTAATGAATAATTATATCATAATGTTATTATTACAATATATAAAAAAGACATAATTTTTCAAATCATAATCATTTCATTCATTATAATTGCTTATTTTTCTTTGTAAACATGTTTAATCAACATATTGTATCTTTTTGGAAAACAAACAATTCACTTTGAAGAAGAATTAAGAATTTTATGGCATTAAAGGTTATAAGTCTTTGCAATCACAATCCAAAGTAAATGATTTCATAAAACTAAATTTAAACATTATATATATGACAACTCTGAATTCGGATGAGTGATACATCTCAAATTTAATTTGAAAATAGAGAAATCATTAGCGTACTCATAATAAATTTTATAAATCAAACAACAACAACATCAACATGATTTGAAAAAAAACAATATACATGTGTGTTATATTGTTTATAGTGCACTGATTTGACTGTTACGTAAAAGTGCACTGACAAACAATTTAATTGACAAAGTACATATGCAAATCTCTACAATTAAAGTTTTGTAGAGGTTATGCTTTGCAGAGGAAATTAATCTTTGGTGCCTCTCATAATTTAGTGCACGGACTCGATCCTATGCCACTCCCTCGACACTCTAGCTCACATCTCCTCCTCCGCGAGCCGCTCGATTTTCTCCAAGATATTTTCCTCGTCATTCATGTAGCCATAATATGAGCGGGTGTCATTTCACCATTAAATTTCATACTTACACCTCCTCTTCTTCGTCTCAGGGGGATTATCAAATATCTCTTTGAGGTTGGGGAGGAATTTTGTATCCCTAAAGTATCTATAACCGAGGCCCTCGCCGGTGGCACACGACACATTAAATATGTTCCCTTCCAATTCCATCATCTTTTCCCCTACTTTGTAATAATTAGGACCGTCAAGCTCTACGATCAATGCTTTTGAGTGCCCCTTTGGATTGATTAGCAAGAAATGAACCCTAGTGGATGTCTTAATTATAATACTATGTCAACCTCAAAAATGATCCAAGGCCCACATTGTACAATGTATATTTAATAGAAGTTAAGAAGCACATTTGGAAAAATAATTGATCATCCATAAGCTTCACTAGCATGCCTTATCGCTAAATATTAACCAGTTCCTTGGCCTCGACCTAATCCTCCATCGGATCCTTTATCATGTATTTAATAAGAAGCTCATGTTTCTTCTTCTCCATTACTATGCACTCGATCTTTTTTCTATCCGGAAGGGGCACATGGAAAAAAAAAACCTCGCTCTATCTGTTGTTGGTTTTTCCTTTCCCTAGTCTCCCATTTCTTCCACCACATCTTCCTCATCCTCAAACAAAACCAAATTAATGGGAATTCCCTCTCTACTCTTAATCATCAACTTAGCCTCCCTCTTGATAGACTTGAACCTCTGCCACTCCCTCCATGCTTTGTCCCACATCTTTTTCTCCACGGGCCACTCAACTTTCTCCAAGATACTATCCTCATCATCCTTGTATCCATAATACCTGGTGTCAATTCACTTGTAAATCTCATACCTATACCCCCTCTTCTTCTCCTCAAGAGATTATCGAATATCTCTTTGATGTCGGGGAGGAATTTTCTAAACCCACGTGTACAATTGGTTGCTAGAAGATGGCATGTTACAATCTTCCAGCAAACAATTGTACAAGTGAGGCTACAAAATTCCTCCCTAATGTCAAAGAGCTATTTGATAAGACCCTCGAGGCAAAGAGCAGAAGGTATAGGTATGATATTTACAAGTAAATTGACACCATTTATTATGGATACATGGATGATGAGGATAGTAACTTGGAGAATTTTTAACGACCCATGGCTAATGAGATGTAGGCCAAATCATTGAGGGAGTGGTATAGGATCGATTCTTTTAGGAGGGAGTCTAGGTTGGCGATAAAGCCAGGAGAATTCATTGTCGTTAAGTAGGTCATGTTCGAGGAAGAGGAATATGTGGTAGAAGAAATGGTAGAGCAAGAGAATGGAAACCAACAGCAAAGAGAGCGAGAGTTTGTTTCCCATGTGCCCCTTCTAGATGAGAAAGCAATCAAGCACATGGTTGTGGAGAAGAAGAAACATGATATTCTTAGTAAATACACAAGTGGGAATCTCATGGAGGAGAAATTAGAGGCCTAAGAAATGATTAATATTTAGAGATAAGGCATCCTAGCGAAACTTATGGATCATTAGTTGTTTTTCCAAATGTTCTTCTTAACTTCTATTAAATATACAATATGGGCCTTAGGTCATTCTTTAGGTTGACACAGTATTATAATTAAAAAATACACCAAGGTTCCTTTATTGTTGATCAAATCAAGGGGGCGCTAGGAATCTTTGATTGTAGATCGTTCTAGTCCTAATTATGCCAAATAGGGACCAATATGATGGACTTAGAAGGGAACAAAGTTGATGTGCCCAGTGCTACTGGAAAGGGCCTCCGTTACAAATACTTTGAGGCTAAGAGATTCATCCTCGACCTCAAATATTTATTCTATAATTCCCCTCGAAGTGAAGATGAGATGTAGGTATGTGATTTACAATCTAATTGATGCTCATTCATATTATGGCTACATGAATGACAAGGACGATATCTTGGAGAAAATTGAGTAGCCTACAAAAGAGGATATGTGATCCAAATCACTGAGGGAGTGGAAGAGGATCGAGTCTATGCATTAAATTATGAGAGGCATCGAAGAGTGACCTCTATGTTTTCCTCTACAAAGAAAAATCTCCACAAAATTTAACTGTGGAAGTTTACATACATAGTTTGTGAATTAAATATTGTGTGCATCGATGCATGACAATAATAAAATCATGGTGATGTTGTTTGTCTAGTATAGAGAACCATATTTGGTGCATAGTTACTATTTTAGGCACGCCAGTTACTTTTCTGCATTTTTTTTGCAAACAAAATTAATTTTAGTTTTGTTAAGTACAAGTTATTTATATATGTTTGTGTTTTATAATTTCAATTCATTATGTGTGTGTGTGTGTGTGTGTGTTTTGAAAAATATTTTTATATGAATTAGATACGATGACGACAAGAGGAGGAACAAGAGAAACATCAATACTAGGTTGAAATATACACATTTATAAATGAGTGGGAGGCTAGAGAGAGAGAGAGAGAGAGAGAGAGAGATTCACCCTATTTCATGGTAGATACATGCCCTTTTGGTGGATGTTGGCCTCCTCAAGTTTTATGAGGGTACATCCCTCAAGGGGAACTCTTCAATGTTACATCAATTGATCTGTCATTGGAATCATGACCGATAGGAATTTAGGTTCAGTCTCAATATGTGGTATCATCCCATGAACAAGGATGTTGATTTCATCACTGGGTTGTCTAGGAGGGGGGATGATTGGCCCCAGTTCCCTGATCCACTTCCTCATGTTGAAGGAGAGACTCAACTAAAATATGTGCAGAGATATGTCTGTCTAGACATTCTTTCCCCTTTTGGATTCCAGGTTCCTAGTGTTCATATGTGGATGAGTTCATTTCATAGAGAGGAGTTTAGGTTCCTATGTCTTATTATCTCGACATTGTCACACTATAGCTCCCATGGGAAGCACATAAGTTTAACTTTTATGCGTTATGTAGATATTTTAGTGTAGAGGCCCCAATTGAATAGGTGGTCACAGAATTTTTTGAAATAGTTTTTTTTGCATTGGATCAATGTTGTGTCGTTTTAAATAGGAGGAGATTCTTCACATTCGCGTAAGAGTTATTTACATTATTTTTTTAGGGGTTTCATGCCACTTGAATAGGAGTAACCCATTTTGATGTTAGGTCTATGTTTGATGTTGTATGTTCATGTGGGGTGATTTTTTTCCCAATAGGGGCTCGTTGGAGTTGTTGTGTACTCCAATAGGTAGGGATGTATGTGATTTTTTGGCTAGAGAGGACAATCTTGTCATCGATATTGTATAGTACCCATACATGGGGATATTTTGGAGAGGATTTTCAAACATCATATTTAAAATAGTTAAGCCACTAGGTCAGAGATGTAATATTATCATTATCTTTTGATAAATCTAGTTGCATATTTGTATGTCTTATTTAATGCACATGTAAATTATTGTAACATTTTGTTTCAATTATCTTATTATTATTATCTATTATTTTGAAAATATTGGCACACATGTTGGGGATGATCCTCCCTAACAGGATGAGGAGATGGAGGAGGAAGAGGACCATATTGTAGTACATATAACCTGAATGCCATGTAGGCCACATCAGAGAGTCTGAATAGAGGTGGAAACTCACCTATGTGGTGTCCTAATTAGTCATGGAGTGGTACCTGCACCAATTAAAGACATATTACATGTACCATATCTATGTACAATATGGATGACTTTTCCTTGTAACATGAAGTTATTGATGTGACATATTTTTGATGTTTTCAACCTCATCAAGAGGTTGGGGGATCCTTTTTATGATTCTAGTCCATATGGGTCATCACCAAACCCATCCACATCCTCTACTCCACCACATGGTATTCTTCCTCCTCTTCTTTCTCCTCCACATTTGTTTGCACCATCCACTGATCCTCCTTCCCCTCCACATGTGTCTACACCATCCACATCTGATCCTCCTCCTCCCAATGCACATGTGTTTTCCCCATTCATGTTTGATCCTCCTCCTCCCCTTCCACGTGTGTATGCACCATACACCTATCCTTGTGTTTCTACTCCACATGTGTCACCATCCACTGATCCTCCTCCTCCACTTGTGTCACCATCCACTGATTCTTTTCCTTCTCCTCCACATGTGTCATCATCCACCAATGTTCGACCCAGTAATCCTTGGTATTTGTAGTGAATAGAAGTAGAGTTGTACAAAGTGTATATAGTAGGAGTTAAAAGAAGAAAAGGAAAGAAAAATTTAGAAACAGAAGAAAAAGGAAAAAAAAAAATTGGAAAAAGAAGAAAAATACAAAAATATGCAGTAGATAGATAAATTCTTTTTCGGATAGAGTTAGATGATACAGCGTGCAACATAAATTAAGTGGTTTGGAATAAAAAGAATACAATATGCACCAGAGAAATCTGACTAGACAGAAAACATAGTGTGAAGGGATAGAAAGCAGTTGAAAAAGGGAAAATATAGTGGTCGGAAAAGTGGGATACGAAAGAGAATTTATGATAGGAACTATAAAAGAAGAAAACTTGCAAGGGAAGACTCATTGTGTCATTGATAAAATCAGAGATAAGGAGTGAAAACTTGGTGCGAACAGGTGTTGTTGAGGATATTTCAAGGTATTGAGTGAGGATTCAAAGCCACTTTTCATAATTTAGAAGAATGGAGCTACCGAAGGTTGGAGCTCCCAATAGAAATGAAAGGAAAACACACAGCACCACACGATCTTTGTAGGAGAAAGAAACCACAGAAGTAGAAAACCCTATCTAATCGGAGGGAGTAGTCGATGTGAATGTGATCCCATCACCTATCATTGAACCAGTTAGTCCAACTGTTTTCAAAGAACATGATCCAATGACTGAGAAAATGGATGTTGATCCTATGACCGAAGAACAAAACCCTACTACCGAACAAAACCTTACACAACAACTTGGTTTAGGAGTATTGTAGCAGTTGAGCATGGAAGGTCATGAGCGTACAGAATCATATGAGCCTAGGGCATAGGCCGGGGCAATGAAACAACTTATCGTAGAGCCATCACAACAATAAAAATATCAGGTATAGGTGGAGGATGTCACAAGTCAACAGAATTCCAACGTAGAATATGGAGAGGATGTGCACCAAGAGGAGGAAACCTTGATAGTGACAAAGAAGAAAAAATGAAAACAACCAGTACAGAGATCACCGTGAAAATAGACAGAAGTTACATTGAAACTACCATGCATACCCAAAGGAGTCATGATCCTTCGTGACATATTAGGATGTGTAGAGAAACTGAAGTATTTTGATAATGATGTAACAGATAGGGACAAGTTTCCTCAGTGTGTGCCACAAGTTTATATGGAGAGCAAAGGAACAAGTTCATTAGGAATTCCAATATTAGAGCCAAAGAAGTGGATAACAGTGTTGTATAACACAGGGATACTAAACTTGTTAGAAGTCCCTCATATTTGGTGGGGTAAATATGTAAACAACTGCGTCAAACAAATTTTTGGCATTGGTGCATGGGGGTATTCTATGGATGGACATGCTAGTCTCAATATATGATGATTTGATTGAATAAATTACAGGTATGCCAACATATGGAGAAAATCCATCACAATACTTGAATGATAAGACAAAGGAGAAAGCACTCGCAGAGGAGATAAAGAATACATATGGTATTGAGAGAGGTTCCTGAGAATTATAATTAACAGAATCATTGAACCTGTGATGAAATTGGTAACTAAGTTGATGGATTTCAAACTATTAAGGAAATTTTGCAAGGAAGAAGCACCTACAGGATTTATAACAGCAGCCATGTAGTGTGCGACAGGGAATTTACTTAGATGGAGCCCATACTTACTGAATTTATTTTTGGATTACTGCAAGGATACAAAAGATATAGCAACAAATTTATACTATGCATGGTTGATAATACTAATATCTTTGGTGGGTTGGGGAAAACCCAAATACAATAGATTTTACCCAAGGCTGGGAAAGTGTCGCAAAACAACATATATGACATTAAGGCACACCTCAAATGAAAAAAAAAGGAAGGAAAATTCCAACATATTTGCCATGTATTTTGACGAGATGAGAAAATATATCTAATACCTAGAGGATACCACTAGAAGTGGTGGAAGAGCATCAAGGAGTAGAAAATTTCCATGCTTCCAGACACAATATGTGGATCCAAGACAAGAGGGATCCCAAGAAGAATTGGTTGCAAATGAGGTATTGTGTGACAACAGAAGAGGTACAATGGGCCATGAAAGACTGTCTTGAAGAATGGAAAGTACCAGTAGTGTCTAATAAGGGATCAAAAGGTAAGCAGTAAGCAGAGGCTAGCACATCAAAGAAGACAAATAATCTAGTAGAAAATATGAGGAAGGTTGCAGAGCACGCCAAGGATACTAAAGGAAGCACGATAGTAAGAAAATATCGACAACAAAACATTACAAATCCCTCAGCATAGGAGAAGGAACGTACAGAAGTAAGAAATGGAGCAACACAACATAAGGATAATAATGGAGGAGCGTAGAAGGATGTTAATGTTCTTATGCATGAGGAAATAGGAGGTAAAGATATCCCACACATAGAGATACCAACTACTACAGTATAGAAAGAGACGCATCCGGTGAAGAGGATAGTCTTATAGGAAACATGCCATAGAAATAAGATGAAGGTGCACAAGAGCGTGCCTGAACTAACATTGATAGAGGATGATGTGGAGATGGTCGTATAGAAGGTGTAGGACTGTGCAACAGAGTCGTGGGATGATGCAGAGAATAAAAAGGAGGAGATCATAAAGAAGATGAAATAGGTTAAGGATACATTGGCAAAACTGCAATTGAATATAACGCAACAAAAGGAACAGGCACAACCACAACAGACTATTGAGGAAACGACAGTTCTAGCGCAAGAGATAATCCATATTGTAGTATTGGAGAATGAATTTTTTTGTATAACCCAGAAAAAATTGTAGATTGATGAGGATACAATGCATAAGAAGTTGAAATAAATAGATCACTTGGACTTGGTGCTTCCCAATATCCCAAAAAAAACTTTGTATAAAATGCAAGTTAGTGTCGCACAAGAGATTCAATCAAAGGCCTGCACAAGTGTGACAGATTTACAATTGGTCAAGAAAGTAAATGAAACACTGAAGCTAAACATCAACCAGGTGAAAGTTGAGATGGACGAAGAGAAGCAGTGCACTGAATGGATAGAGAAGCACATAGAAGAAGTGTTTAATATGATTCCTTACAACGCAGAGGAAGGGAAAATACAAATAGAATAGAAGATCGAGAAAATAACATAGACAATGGAGAACTATAGAAGCCACATCACAGAGTTGATGTCACTCCTACAACCAAGCACTCCACCATAGGTCAGATCAAAAAGGTTGTAGGAGGTGACATATCATAAGGATAACAATGTGCAAAGATTCAAGGAAATCATGAAGTTATATGAAAAAAATGCACAGTTATGGACGAGTCCACAAGAGGATGACAAACTATAGGACTTAGACAAGAAATAAGAAGGAGTAAACGCTGCAATGAAATACTTGAAGAAAAAATAGAATATGATGACCATTCAATATAGGTTGAGAAGTGCACAAGACTTAAAGAACCTACAGGCAGAGCTAAAGAGAATATAGGAAGAGAAGCAGTTGAAGCAAGATCATTTGAAGCCAATGCAAGAGAGAATAGATAAAATGTTGATTGAGATCGATATAGCCAAGGGGGAGATTGGGAAAAATAGATTGGATACTGGAGAATTGATGAAGGAGAAAATCATTGCATAGACTATGGATTCTATAGATGAGAAGAGAAAACAGACAAAAACTCGAGATGAAGAAATTTCAGGAAGATTCCAGGAGTTGGAGAAGTCTGTAAAGGATGAAAACACTCCCTGAGTGGTTCGAGATGAGCCACAAGTAAGTTTTGGAGGCCTGTTGGCATAGGTTATTTTTGGGAACAATACAGAAATCTAGGAAGCAATTGAGAAAGGGACCAGAAAAGGAGCGTGCACCGAAGAATAAGAAAAAGTAGCACGAGGAAGCAAAAATTAAAAGGAAAAGAAGAAGGATGTGGATCAACCATGTGCAAGAGGTTGGAATGTGGAAAAACCTAATCCACTTAGGGTTAGGTTTTTTTTCATTGATGTAATGGGTTTTAACCCTCTTTTGTAGTATAAATATGTATCGTGAGATCTGAGGAGAGAGGATCTTTTTGGTATCAAGTTTTTGGATAGAGAGTTTTTGGTTGAGAGTTGTCGATCTATTATTAAGTCAATTTTGGAAACAAAGTTATGGATTGTAACTGGGGGTCAGGTCACAATATGTGAAGCTTAGTATGACACTGGTCAGCCTCACCTATACTTGTGCATTTCAGATGCACCTCTGATGTAATGCGCGCAGTGAAATGACTTGATAAAGATGAATAAAGAAGAAAATAATGACAGATCTTTGTGAACCTAGCCTAGGGGGGTGAACCATGGTAAAAATATGTGTCTTTGTGTGGAATATATCTTTTATGTGTTACAATGGTTTATGATGAATGAATGAATGAATCTAGTATTAGTAAAATGTAGTGCGCACTAGATTAGTCTGATATTTCCTAAAGAATGTATGTTAATGAATGAATATGGTTTTAGAATGGTAGATCTGATGAATTTTGAAGTAGAGAAACTATGTCTGAGATCCCCATATGAAACAACCCTTCCACAATTGTAGACATCTGGGTCTTGCAATCACCCATAATCCATCTCAGGTGAGACTTCATTGTGCACTCCATGCACAGTGTTTCCTTTTGGTCTCCAGAAAGGTTGATGTTTTGCAGGGTTTTGTTGGAAGCCTAAAGGTAGAACCTGGGTCAACCCATATGTTAAGGTCCTAACCCGCACATAGGTAGATCAATGTATTCGGATGTAATAAAGGTCAATATTAATAAGACCTTTCAATAAAATAGAATAAGGTGGATGTAAGAAGACCTAATAGAAGCTTTCGCTTCTAGAAGGATCTTCCTCTAGATGCTTCTTTTTAGTATAAATAGGAATCAAGGGTATGAGAACCCTAGCTTGGATATTATTGTAACAGAGCGCTGCTCAATTGGAGGTTGCCCCCTCGAAGAGGCCTGTGAACATTGCTATCTAATTCAAAGTGCTATTTTTGTTGCTATTTCGTATATCATTTCTATGTATTGTGAAGATTATGCTGGATATTTTACTGTTATTCTGTCATTTCTAGCATTTCATTTCTGTTCTGCATATTTTATATATCTGGTATCTTGCAAGTGGTATCAGAGCAC
>JASDQU010283902.1:12516-24064 GCA_032191745.1 Picea mariana
GGAGTTGGGATATAATAACATATTTGATGTGTTACGGTGTGTGTGTGTGTGTGTGTGTGTGTAATAACGTATATATTTTATTACAAATATGTGTAATAAAATATACATATATATTCTACTACACATATATGTAATAACATATATTACAAAAAACATGAGTTGTAAGTTTGGCGAAGCTCATTGTGAGACACAATGAAAAACAAAGCCTTCTCCATTCTATTTGGATTTTCAAGGATTATTGTGGCTCCCTAATAGGGCTTGTATTTGGATGCTTTCATGGATTTCCATCCTATTCAACTATTGAGTCCATTCTATTGGCTCAATGACTTGAACGTACTATCCCATCTATTTATTTGTTGATGGAAGCGTCATTTTGTGTGAAAGGCGATGTGGTAAATAATTTGTTTGTTGGGTCCACCAAATTTGTATTTCAATATGTAGGACACTTCCATGAACTAATTATCAATATTTCAATATGTAGGACCTCTTTTACATATTGACCTCTTTTACTTTCATGTAGGACCTCTCATAGACACAGTGCTCCCTTGCACATCAATGAAGTTTTTTTAAAGGGACAAATTAGTTGACATATGGTCAAAAATCTCTCATTGTTGCCATTATTGTTCCCTCTAATCGACAAAGTGAATATTTGAATTCATGTCAACATTAGAACAATGAGTGTTTATATCATGAACCTCTATATGGATTAACATAACCATGAGAAGAATAAAGTATGAAAATATGAAGAAATTCTTGAAACCTTGAATAACCCTCCACATATTGTAGACATGAAGATTGAGATGATGCACATGTGTGAAAGAGTAAATGTTTGACATCGGCATTTCCAACCCCTCATGTTTAATCCTTAATGTTGTTGAAGAAACAAAATAAATTCCATGGAACTAAAAACATTAAAGTGTTGCCAAAATTGTGTCCTCTAATTGACAAAGTGAAGAATGGAATTTATGTCAACATTATAACAATGAATGTTTATATCATGGACCTCTATATGGATTAACATGACCATGAGATTATTAAAGTAGCAAAATATGAAGAAAGTATTAAAACCTTGAATAACCCTCCACACATAAATTGACAATGGCAATGTGATTTTGTTTCTTTGTCAAGTGAGACACAATGAAAAGAAGGGTAATGCTCTAAAAAATTATTATAAAATGTTTGACATGGCCATTTCCAACCCCTCATGTTTAATCCTTAAAACTTATTATTGCATCTTCCCAAAAATTTATTTTTGCATGTTGCACCAAGTTTAAAGTTTGCACATTGCTTGGAAAAATATGCTTGCCACATGTCACATGTCACAAGACTTTCAAAGTTGAATATATCATGTCACAAGATTTTGCAAGTTGCATATTGCATATTCAAGTTCTATTTGTTTCCTAGAATCCATATCCCAAGCACAAGGCACCAGGTCTTTCTTGCATTATCACGTCTTGAATCAAGGAGTATTGAATCAATATATACCAAGTCTTATAAGAGAAGCTGAAATTATCATTAAGTGTATAACAAAATTACATTCACATATATATACAAGCCATAGAAATAGCCTTGTGTATATTATCAGATGAAAAAGTGCCCATAATGTCAATGCATTATATGCATCATTACATGTTCAGCTATATAATATACATCTAACTATCTTATAAAATTATTACATGACATCATGAATTTCTTTTAGTCTTGTTTTGTGCTTTCTAGGTCTTAAGTAATTCATCCATATCCATGTCTTTGTTTACTGGGTTCTCTTCAACAACTGATGTTGTTTCAGTCCTTTCACACTGAGTATGTCTGGTCTCATACCCATGACATGGATGCTGCTGTGAGGGGCCATCACCTACAAAAAAAAAAATATATTAAATTTATATGGCCAATTTTTAAACATCATTAAAGTAGTTCATTAATATTAAAAAAAAAACTCTGCAATGTAATTATTTACCTGGTCCTCTATTCAGCATCGTTGGAATGGTTGCCGGCCTATTCACCTGATATTCAAGTCGAGGAGGATCAACTATGACATTCTCTACCATTGAAATGTCAAAATTTATAATTAAAAAATTATTAAGTATATTATTAATATATAGACATTTTACCGTTGTGGGCCTCAATCACAAGAACATCTTGGGGTTGCACCTCACTAGGATGGGGCTGCTAGGGAGAACCATAATCTTATGGTTGTGTTTCACTATCAACGCTCTATTGTCTAGTACTAATGGTTTTGTTGATAGTGTTTCTCCCCTGATTAAAACAAAGTAAGACAGTAAATTATGGACGATATCAAACATTTACATATTTTACAAGTAATGAAAGGTTAATGTGGACTGATTTTTATTTACCTTATTCCGCAAATTGGATCTTGGGGTATTCCCCATGCTTTTCCTACGATCAACCATGACTTTATAACCATACCTATAACCAAGTTGGAGGTCTTCCTCCATGGTTTCAGTTCCGAAGTTGTCGCCCTGCATTGCATAAGGGTATGGTTTTTTAATGCTTTTGGCTGCAATCACCTAAAAGTTGTAAGGTGATACAAATAATATTCTTAAGATGTTTGGGTACTTGAGAATCGTGATTGTAACCTCGAGTAACCGCCCTAGCCTAGATTGTGTTGGCCATGTTTTAAAATCCTTGCTTTGGTTGCCTTCGATGTGTCAGGCACCTATCATCAAAATTTTCAAGTATGTTATATATAACCACACCTTTATTTAGATCTAAAGAAAAATAAAGCTGATATTGAAATCAAAATATTGTAATTTACCTTGGTGTACCAGTTATTTGTTCTCCTAATTTTTTCAAAATCTTCTCTTTTGCATCATCAATGATCACCTTCCACTCCCTCTCTGGAATTGAGGGAGGACGCTCATACCTAGTATTTCCTGCCAAGCTTTGTCTATAAACATCTCGCGTATATTTTAAATATTCACCCACTACAGAGGTGACTGTTTTTTTATTGAACGTGTCTACTCCAAAGAGGCCTTCAAGATAATCCATAAGTTCCTTTTTGAGGTCGAAATTCTAGAAATTCCACCTCATGCGTAAGTTTTCCCCAAAAATCAACAAGGCCTTGCTCTCTAGGTGCCTATAAAAAAGATCGTTTCCTACACACAAAAAGATATGATCATTAATTTAAAATTAATAATCTAGATGATTTATTTATGATAAGGACAACATTAAATGATTAAAATATGAATTAAAACTACCTGGAAGTCTTGATTGTTTTAATGGAAGTTCATTTTTGTCGACCAAAAATGTGCACGGAAGGGTCCCCGTGCTTGTCACACGTCTAGCTCCATGAAATGAAACCATCTCAACCACATCACCATGATCCTCATCTCTGCCACCATCCCTAGACTCTGATCAAGGTGTGGATATCTCGCGGTGCATGTCATGGCTCCTATCTAAATTAGGTGTGGAAGATGGGAAGTAAATAGTACTCTATCAGTTGTATGACCATCTACATCAGGACTCTATAGGGTCTCTGTAGCGCCACTACTACCAAAACCGGGTTGGAAAAGCTCCAAAAATGTCTTTATAAAAAAGAAAATGTTTTTTCGTGAGATAATGTAAAAGTTAAAGAACAAACTATCATAATTAAACATATGAGTACATTAARAAAAACACTTTAAATTATGGTTATTACCTTATATGTTTTTAGTTGTGACATAAGGAGCTTGATATTTTCTTAGACGTCGGGAGGTTGATCTAGACGATCTAAGAAGCTAGCAAGTTCCTTGTTAGCTTTAATGAATTTTTTTTTATATTAAGACCTTCAGATCAACGGATGAATAAAACCCCTCCTCATCGACGGAATCATGATCAACATGGCCTGCGGACTACATATAATTTCAACAAAAAAATGTTATTTCAATAAAATTATATAAAATTATATTTCAAAGAGGTGTTGCATAAGAACCTACACACTATTAGTCAACGTTCCTATTCGATTCAAATGGTAATCCACTAATAACTCTTCCCCGGGAGCTATCTTTTTTATTGCACATAAGACTACCCGATTCTCTTCATGTCCCTCATATATGCAAATCAGTTGTTTGTTTGTTGTCCCAGGTCATGTGTTGTTTATAAACCATCTGATATTGTCAGAAGATTTAGGCCTTCCATCAATATAGATAGTCACTCTCTTATTTTTATCCTTATTTATTAGTTGTATATAATTTTCGACGAGTGCATATCTCCGCATACTTCGCATGTACCAGACCAGCTGCATCCAATCGTTATAATTGTAAAACGTTTTGATACAGTCCATCGATTCAGTTGTTGTATTGTATTTTACAATTATTCCATCCATGGAAAATATCCCCAAACCATGCAGGGAGGATGGTGCAATGTGATATGTCCTATTGTTGACAACGAAGTCAACATCTATAGGAGGTAGTTCCTTAGGTACCCATTGTTTCACCAGATGCTTATACCTGATTGGAACCTCTATGTCTCCTATGCTCTCATCATCATAAGAGAATGATCCTCCTTAGGCAAGAAAAAATTTCATGCGTCTAAAAAATTTTATTCTGACTTTTTCACCTCTGGTCCTTGTTTGCTTATCATATCTACTAGATGCAATCACATTTCTGGCCTCTATTTGTCCTAAGATTTCCTCACTCGATGAAGAAATATCTAACAGGTACCTGTTTGGTTGTACCTTAAATTGCATGTGCACGTGTTGTTAGTTAGTAGTCCATCCTCATCCTAGTTCTAATTTATGAACTTTGTTTTCTATATTCAAAGTTTTATATCTTTAGTTTTGCATGCACAACTAGACTAGGGTGCAATTACCAATATTAGTCGTCAACCACCTAATTTAATGTGATATCCCTCTTGATTTTGGACATATTAAGGACATATTAATGTGATAACACTAAGGACATGATAAATTCATCATATGGATCTAAGAAAAAAATAGTAGTAAGGTTGTTGTTCATTGGATTTGTGCAAATTAGAATTATTATAAGAAATGTCCATTGAATATGAGGGTCAATGTTATGGTGTTAAGAACCAAATATCAATATAGCATATAAAAACCTCAGAATAAGTACGCAACGCCTTGAAAAAGAGAGAAATTCAAATAATAAGCCTCTTTGAGGGGAAAACCTCCTTATTCCCACATAAATGTACAATTACAACATGATTCAAAATGAAAATGTCTCCTTGGTATATATAGGAGACTAGGAGGTATAATTACAACCAATGGCCTAAAGCCGACATAAATAAAATAACATTACTAATATAATATGCCCCAATTAAGGGGTAATGAGCCACTATTTAGGGCTTAACATGCCCCTCCCCTTGAGACAAGTGTTCTCTGCAACGCTTGAGTAACTCTGGATGCTTCTGTATAAAAGACTCATCTTCCCAAGTGGAATCTTTAGCCGGTAGTTTCCTCCATTTAATCGGATACTCTGAAATGGATCTATTCCTTAGCTGGCGAATTCTTGTGTCAGTGATGGCTTCAGGATCCAACATGATTTTTCCTTCCTCTTCAAGTTCTGGAAATATAGTTTGACCTGGGATCTTTCACCTATAACCTTCTTTAAGCATGAAACATGGAAAACTGGGTGTACTCGTGAAGATGCAAGAAACTCCAATTTNAACACCTTATAAGGGCCATAGTAATTTGGTGATAATTTATTATCCTTCTTGGCTTGCTTGAGGGACATTTGTTTGTATGGTTTTAGTCTTAAAAAAACCCAATCCCCTACTTCAAAACTTCTTTCACTATGATGTGATCAGCTTGTTGTTTCATATGATTTTGTGCCATGGTCAAGTTGTCCTTTAATATTTGGAGAACTTGTTGTTGATGCTCGATGTGATCTTCCACTGCTTGAACCTTAGATTTTTATTTTAGAGAAGAAGTAATGGAAGGAGGCTGGTATCCATAGAGTTCCATAAATGGTGTCATTTTTGTTGCAGTATGAAAGGAAGTTTTATACCACCATTCTGCCAAAGGTAACCATTTGAAACATTGTTTTTGTTTATCAGATACAAAGAAACGAAGGTAGCCTTCCAAACATTTATTCACTATCTCGGTTTTTCCATTAGATTGAGGATGATAGGATGAGCTATGAGCCAATTGAGTACCCAAACAAGAAAATAATTCTATCCAAAAATGTCTAGTGAAGATGGGATCTCTATCACTTACAATAATCTTTGAGCTGCCATGTATATTTTGAAATGTCTCCATGAATGTGGTGGCAAATGTACTAGCTTTGAAGGGATGAGAGAGTGCACAAAAGTGTGTGTACTTGGTCAGTCTATCAACAATCACCATGCTGACACTCTTTCCTTTAGACTTCGGTAACCCTGTGATGAAATACATGGAAACCTCCTCCCAGCGCTGACTTGGGATGGCTAATGGTTGTAAAAGACTTGGGGTCTTAATTGTTTCCACCTTATTTTGTTGGCAAACCAAACATTATGCCACAAACCTTTGAACATCATTTTTAAGGCCATCCCAAAAAAAATCCTTCTTGACCCTATGGTAGGTTTTTAAAAATCCTGAGTGCCCTCCTACTAGAGAGGTGTGCAATTCCAATAGTAACTTTTGTTTAAGCTGTGATTTCTTACATAAATATAAGAGATCTTTGTACCATAGTGAATCATTTTTCCATGTAAATGTATCTGATGTACTAGAATCTTGTTGCAACCTTTGAATGAGAGTCCACACTTTTTATTCATTCTTCCATTCATCCCTTGCTTCTATTATCCAATCGGGTTGTATGATCGAGATAACACAAAGAAATGCCTCAACATATTCATCCTTCCTTGAGAGTGCATCTTCCACAACATTTTGCTTCCCTTTTTTATAGACTATTTGAAAATCATAACCCAATATCTTGGTTACCCATTTTTGTTGTTCTTCTGAAGATAGTCTTTGTTCCAAGAAGCATTTAAGACTATCATGATCTGTTTCGACCTTGAAGTGCCTACCTATTAGGTAAGGACACCATTTATTCAATGCATGTAGTATTGCCATCATTTCCTTCTCATAAATGGGTTTGTGTAAGTCCTTTCCCTTGAGTGGTTGACTTTCAAAATCTAGGGGCCTTCCTTCTTGCATTAGGACAGCACCAATTCCATTTCTCGAGGCATCACATTCCACAATAAAGGTTTTTGTGAAGTCTGGAGTGGTTAACAAAGGATCTTTGCAAATCACCTCTTTAAGTTGTTCAAAAGCTTTAGTTGCCTCTGGAGTCCATGAAAATGCATCCTTCTTAGTTAGTGTCATTAAAAATGTTGCTATTCTTCCATAATGTCAAACAAACTTGCGATAATAACCTATCAAACCCAAAAATCCTCTAAGATTCTTCAACGTTTTGGGAATCGGCCAATCCATCATGGCCTTAATCTTGTTAGGGTCTACCTTGACACCTTCATGAGATACAATATGACCCAAATACTCTACCTCATTCACTCCAAAGAAACATTTAGATGGTTTGGCATATAGTTGTTGCTCCTTTAGTAGTTGTAGGACCTTTTCAACATGTCGCACATGATCCTACCAAGACTTGCTATAGATTAGTATATCATCAAAAAATACTAACACAAATTTTTGAAGGAAGGGATTGAAAATGGAATTCATCAACCCTTGGAATGTGGAAGGTCCATTTGTAAGGCCAAAAGGCATGACCAAAAATTCATAATGGCCTTCATGAGCTCGGAATGTGTTTTTTGGGATATCTTCTTCCTTCATTCTAATATGATGATACCCTGAACGAAGATCCAACTTTGTGAAATAGATTGCTCCATGTAGTTCATCTAAAAATTCATCAATGACGGGAATGGGAAACTTATCTTTAATAGTGATCTTTTTAATCTCTCTATAATATAGACACATACGCCATGAGCCATCTTTCTTGAATACCATTACCACTGGTGCAGAGTAAGAACTTTGGCTAGGTCTAATAATTCCAGCCTCTAACATTTCTTCAAACATGCACTCAATTTCACTGTTTTGGGCATAAGGGTATTTGTATGGCCTGATGTTAGGAGGAACACTCCCAGGAATTACGTGAATATCATGATCATGATTTCGAGTGGGTGGAAGAACTTTGGGAATATATTCAAATACATTGGAATGATTATCATTGATCCATTGGAGATCTAGAGGAATAGATGGCTTATATGTTTGAACATCTAGTGAGCATAGTTGTGCAATAACACCTTGATGCCCCTTTTTCAATAATTTTTTCATGCCATTAGAGATTATCACCTTACCCAGTTTCCATGTGATACCTCTTAACTCAATTTCTTTTCCTTCCAATGAAAATTTCATGAAAAGTTCTTGAAAATCAAAAGCCATTGTTTCTAATGATTGTAACCATTGGAGTCCTAGTACAACATCAACACCACCCACAGGTATAGAAATCAGTGGACTATTCATTTCATATTACCCCATAGAAAGATCGATATTATTTCATTTTCTTGAGCAATTGATAGTTCCTCCATCTGCAGTCATTACTTGAAACTCTGGTGCTGGATATACAAAGCAATTGAGATCTTTGGCTAATTTATAGTGAATGAAATTATTAGTATTTCCAGAATCAATTAGGACTATCACCTTTTTCTTTTTGATATATCCTTTGATCTTGAGAGTTTGAGGAGTGCTAATTCCAACCAATGCATTACACTTTATCGTGGGAGTCAATTCTTCAAACGAAATTGATTCTATGTTTTCATCTTGAGATGGTTATTTTTCTTGTTCTTGTTCTTCTTCCTCTTCACAATCTATGTAGAATAATTTCTTCTCACCACACTTATGTCCCTTACTGTACTTGTTGTCACAATTAAAGAATAAACCTTTTTCTTTTCTTTCCTCCAATTGTTGATGTGTCAACCTTGTAGGTTGAGGTGTTTTAGAAGAAGGAGAATTACTCTCTCTATAGATGTTAGGATTGGTCCTTCTAGTAGCCATAGCCATATTTTTACTTTCAACATTTCTTGCCACCCTAAATGCGTTCTCCAATGATTTGGGTTCCCAAAGGCGAACCTTGTGTTGAATGTTATCTCTTAAAGTTCTTATGAATACATCAATCAAGTTCTCATATGGAAGTTCTGTAACAGAACCCTTTTTCTTGAGATTTATCAATTGGCTAAAGAAGGTATTGCTCCTTGTATCCTCATAGTGTGGTATCATTTCTTCCATGAAAATAGTGACGAGTAATTTGCGAGAACAAATCCATCTATACCATACAACTTGATTGGGTTATAAATATAAAGAATCAATTCATACCTTTTGTGTATGTGGCACATTATGTAAATCAAAGAATTGCTCCATCTGAAGTATCCATGTGATTGGGTCCTTGCCCTCAAACTTCCTCATATCGATCTTAGGAATGTGGTTGGTCTTCAACCCAAAGTTGGAGTTTCTCCATTCTTGATTCATATTCCTTGTGTCCTCATAATGAATTTCATGTGATAAATTTTCACTTTCAAGTGTCCTCTCTATTAGTAAATTTTTCAATCCTTCCATGATCTCCTCTTTTAAACCATCCATCTTAGTATTTATTGCCTCCATCTTAGCTTCCATCTCTTGTAGTTCATATTTTGTTATTGTCTTATTTTGTAAATAACTTATGTCCCTATGCATTTCTTCACCTTCATCAAGATTCCAAGTAGAACTATTTGGAGGGTTATTTTGTGTAGAAGTTCCCTTTTTGGGTGGCATGTTGGCCAAGTATCACTTTTGACCCTTGATTTTGTGGTGGTTCTGTTAGAAAATCTTTCTTCTATTGTATCTCCAAAGTTTCAGCCATTCTGGGTATGAAAATTTATTTTTTGTAGTTCTCTGATATTTCTTCTTTGCAATTCCATAGGTCTAATCACAATTGGATGTGCCAAGTGGAATTTAGGGTAAATTCCCCACAACTTGTTGATTTTTATCCTTTCCAAGAGATCTCCCTTATGTAACGTTCTCCACACAAAATAATTGATATAAAATTCTGAAACTCATACCAGAGGTACTATGGAATGTCCACTATCCAAAGAAACCTATCTCACTAAATTTGGATACTCTAGAAATAAGTTATGATCATTTTATCTAGAACACCTGCTTGAGACTAGTCAATAGGACTAGTCAGATAAACTATCTTCCACAGGGTGTATATACAGATGTAAGCTGACCCAAAATCTGAATTTCGTACCACATATATATTACTAATTTATGTGAATAGCCTTTGGAATTTAGGGTCTGAAACGTTACAAATTTTTTTTTATATCGAACACTCCACAATGACTCATTTCATGATGATTCCAGAACCCTATATTTCACATGATGTATCTCTGAAATTATAAGGCCTTCGGAGATGAAATTTTAACCCAATGTACCTTTATCCGTATACTAAATAGCGTGCAAGCCGTTTCTTCTGAAACATTGTAGAAAACAAGTTATAGCAAAAATTCCAAGGTGTCTCAGATGTAGCAGCGAAACCCCAAGACCTTGAGCTCTGATACCATATGTTAAGAACCAAATATCAATATAGCATAGAAAAACATCAGAATAAGTACTCAACGCCTTGAAAAAGAGACAAATTTAGATAATAAGCCTCTTCAAGGGGGAAACCTCCTTATGCACTCATAAATGTACAATTTGTTAAGGTCCTAACCCACACATAGGTAGATCAATGTATTTGGATGTAATAAAGGTCAATATTAATAAGGCCTTTCAATAAAATAGAACAAGGCGGATGTAAGAAGACCTAATAGAAGCTTCCACTTCTAGAAGGATCTTCCTCTAGATGCTTCTCTTAATAGACATATTTAGTATAAATAAGGGTCGAGGGTATGAAAACCCTAGCTTGGAGATTATTGTAACAGAGCACTGCTTGACTGGAGGTTGCCCCCTTGAAGAGGCCTGTGAACATTGCTTTCTGAATCAAAGTGCTATTTCAGTTGTTGTTCTCATATTATTTCTGTGTTATTGTGGATGATTATGCTGGTTATATTACTATTATTCTGCCATTCCTATCATTTTATTTATGTTCTGCATATTTATTAGATCTGGTATCTTGCAAGTGGTATTAGAGCACTTTCCTTGGCATAAATTGTGGGTATTTTTTCCAGGGTAGAGACGTATTCCAGTATCTTTAAGCCACAGAGATCCATCGTTACGCGCATAAACCCACGGTTGCAGGATTCATACATGCAGGAAATACAAGTGGTTCTTAAGCGCACATCTGTTGGCCACCCTTGTAACCCCTGTTGGTACCCCTTCGAGTGGTAGCACATCAAACAACACATGTGTATGGAATGGCCTAGATTTCCTGAAGCCCTCTTTAGATAAACCTATCAACCATTGGACTGTTATAGTGTCACCGAGAACAACACTCGGGAAGATACTCTCTAGTACCTGGGTAGTCGGGTAGTACGGCTAAGGGTACGGTCTATCCTCCTTAGTTAGTTCCCTGAGATATTGGGCCGAGTACTACTGTTGGACCCCACACGTATATCAAAGACCTATAGCACAGGGAAAACCCTTGTCTATAGAACCCTTGGGGAACATAAACATAAACGTAAACAA
>JASDQU010283903.1:0-14542 GCA_032191745.1 Picea mariana
GGGATCATCACCATGATAATTAGACCTTGCCTTGGTATCATCACCAAAGTGGCGCATTAGCCTTGATGGTATCTCTCTCCCTCTTTTCTATTTTCTTGTTGATGCATAATTATTTCTCTCGTCAATGGTTACTAGAATCGTTCCAACCAGTTGTTTCCCTTCATCAGTGAGCTTGTCGATTTCCCTTTGGAGCCATTATTCAATGTAGCTTCTCATAGGGGCCACGTTAATCTCATGCCGAATTTTATGTTGAAAATCTCGCTTTCTAATTCCCTTAGATTGATAGAAAGATTATGCAGAGCCTATTCAATTTCTTCATTTTGTAACGAATAGTCCACTAGTCAGTTGTCCATGTCATCTTCATCATATTCAAGGATGTCGTAAAACATTTCTAAAGACAACCCCTTAAAAATATCAACTTGTTCATCGAAGGATTGTTTGGTTAAGGAAAAGGAGTTGAGGATTAATTTGGGGTCTTCGACCTCGTTGGTACTTCTAGCTAAGTCCATTTCGGTCAACTTTCTTAATAATTATTCTTTTGATGCAGGAGCATTGTCAGCAAAGAAAGCACACAGAAGTGGAGGACAACTAGATATGCACCAGTGTGCATTTTGAAGACATTCAAATTTCAAAAATAGGAAAATTAATGTAATAACTAAAGAGATGTATTGTTCTTAAATGTTTTGGGGATTGTAACATAGATCTTAAGCATTCTCTCCCATCTTTTGGTTGGAGGAATTTAATGTAATAAATGTAAATTAGTTCTAGTCTTTAATTCGATTAGATAACTTGAGTTGTAGAGGGAAAACTCTAGAAAGCTCCCTCACATGTATTTTATTGTATCATTATTTTCATTGTAAGATAGAGAGCTATAGAGCAAGAGAATAGGAAGATAGAGCAAGAGATAGACTGTATAAGTTGTATAAGCAGATAGTTTTTGATATTAAACCATGTACAGGAGCACTTGAGTTAATATAAGATTCTTTGATTCAATTTCATGGTGTTGTGGTGATTATTGTTTGCATATATTGAATGGTATGTTTACAGTTTTCTTATATGATCTGTTATGAATTTGTTTTAATGCTTATGTGTATTATTTCATGTTGAATGTATGAAGTTAGTGAGAGGGAGAGAATGAGTTTCAATTGTTTCTCGTCCTAAGAATTCCTACAAAGAGTGCAGTAAAAGTCTGCAAGGAGTGCATTGACAAGATTATGAGTTTTGTCTCCCAAAAGATCAGGAGAGATACCGTTGTTCTTATACCAGTAGAAGTGAGAGTATAATACAGAGACGTGCAAGGAGTGCATAGGAAAGTTGAAGTATTATACTTTTCCAACCCAAGCGAGTGGTTGAAGGATTTTCTGTTGCAGGGAGTGCGCAGAAGAGGAAGATACCGGATAATCAGTGATTATCTTGAAGGTTGCAAGGAGAGCATGCAGGACTCCCTAGAACCCTTGATTTTTAATAAGAACCAAGCTCAGGAGGGTTATATATTTTGAAGAGTTTGAAGGAAGGATGGAGTTTGAAATCACTTCGCAGAGAATCAAGCTCAGGAGAAAAGACGCCAAGCTATTTGGCTAGGATTTATCAAGAAATTGAATGGACGGTTGAAGTTTCTCAGAGGGAGAATTATTAATTTTCTATGGACCGTTGGATCTCGCAAACCAGTGGAAGGGTTAAGGAGAGAGTCCTTAAGCATTTTTAAGTTGAGGAGGGAGAATAGCTGTCAGATCTGGATCAACGAGATTCGTTGATCTAGTGCTTGGAATTTTAGCATTTCAAAATTCGAAAGTGTGGAGAGAGTTGTGACTTGGAGTCAAGAGTCGTGAAATTATGATTCGTGAAATCCCGACAGGATCTGGGCCATCAGATCGTAGAAGGATTTGGATTGTCAATCCGTAGCAAATAAGTCACGAGTTCAGGCTTTGGGGAAAAGGAGGAGCGTTGCATCATGAACTCCCGAATCGTGAAATCTCGACACGCTCGGAAGTTGGGGCCCAGGTTATGAAAGAGAGTCACATCAGGAGAATTTAAGGGAGGAGCTAAAGAATTGTTAGACCTTTTTGGGGTTTCGGTGGTTGAAGAAGTCAGAGGGACTCGCATCAGAAATAGCGAAGTCACAAAATCTGAAATACCTTTTTGGGTTGAGTATGTGGTCATGCCAATGGTCACGTGGGTAAGAGTTTTCACCTAGTGCTTGTTCATGTAGGCATAACTTCTAAGAAGGACCTGTGGTTACAAGTGTGAAGATTCTAGTTGGGAATCAAAGAGTCATTTCGACTCAAAGGGAGATTAATAACGATCCTTAGACTGGGAGGTCAAGAAAAACCTGTTGAGCTAGGGGTGTTGCGTCATCTTTCTTTGATACGGCTTGTTCACATGATAGGACAATGAGATGTAAGTTCTTAACTTTATATTTCCAACATGCATTTAATTGTTTGATCCAATTTGGGGAGGGGAGTTCTTATTCTCTTATTCTCATTTTTTTCATGTTGGTGACATTGATGCCAAAAGGGACGACTGTGTCTAGATAGAAACCTTCTTCATTTTTTAAATCCGCCTACAAATATTCCTGCAAGGTATGTGCCTTCAATCCGAAGGAAGTTATACTTTTTGATGTTTTTGAGGCTTGAGTAATTAGCTCCATTATTTTCTTGATATTCTTCTCCACATAGCCTCTACACGATGTCAGGAGGTTGGAGGATCCTTTTAACTTGGTTGCAGGGGTGGCAAGCATGGTTATTTCTAAAGGACTAACAAGCAATGTGATAGGAATCAAAGCTTCCTACAATTCCTTGATTCAGTCCTTCAGTCTGGAATAGTCTGCCTTGAAGCCTCCAATGGAATCATCAAGAGCATCTCTGGTTGCTCGGTGAATTCAGGAGATTTGGGATGGTTGCATGTTCCTAAGGTTAATTTCTAAACAGAATTTTGCTTTCTTATTTCTTACATCTCTCTTTTCAATAATTAAATTTTTAGATTCACTATAAAAAAAAACTCTCTAGAATACGAAGGATTCATCTTCTTCAAAAATCTTATTCTAAGCTATTTCCATTAGGGGATTATGGTGGATCGCATCCCCAAGCTCATCAATGTTGCAGAATACGTTATCCAAACTAGTCTCAAGTTCCATGTCTTCACTTTCACTTTTGGGTTATTTCGCTTCTTCCACAACATTTTTTCTCTTCTTCCTCACGGGAAGTTTGTGAGAACTATCAATTTTACCCATAAGAGGGTTCTTATCTCCTTCTCCATTTGAATAACTATGGGTTTCTTTATTACTCGGGTGGGCCATTGGAGCGATTCTCTGGGATGTGCACTCTTGGGTGTGGTAGCTGGGGATTGGACACTCTTCTCACCAGGGCATTTTCCCTTTTGTTTGTACAATTCATTGATTCTTTTCAATGTCTCTAGGTTTCCAGTGTCAGGAGCAAGAGTGTTCTCGTAATTTTGTTTGTCTTCATTCAGGAGTGTATGGATAAAAGAATTGTTGAAGCCAACTACTAGTAAATGTTATACAAAAATACCATTAGGGTCGAACCGTCTCAGACTTTCATCATATATGAGGTTCAAGTTGTTGAAATGGCCTGTGAATTAATCAATCTTATTGACGTTCTTGAACACAAAGTCTCTGAATTTCCAAGATAAAGGATTGAACTACTTTTTTCTCTTCTCATGGAAAAAATGCAACCAGTAGTTGTATTGCCTTGCTATTTCTGTAACAAATATTATGTACGTAATGTGACATGGAAGGAATGTAGGATTTTCCTTGGATCCAAAAATCATTATTAAACTATAATTATCCATTTGTTCAAGTGTCCCCTTCCTATCCAAAAAATTGGTTTCTTGGTCAGACATCCGAGGAGCATCCTTTCCTAACAATACATCTTTTAAGACTGAGACAAATTCATTAAAAACATAATAAAAACAATGGGAGGCCTTGTGCCTCCATAAGGCCTGGTACCAGAAGGTTATTGGGTAAAATTCACAATTTACCTTCTTTGACAAAGACAGTTTTGGAAATGGACAGTAATGCGCTATCACGAAAACCAAGTAGTATGACATATAAAATGTGTTCTCTTGTTTGAATCGTGACAATTGGGAACGTATATCAATGGAAATCAACTTCCCCCAATAAAAAATGGCTTGTTCCTTGACCGTGAAATAAAAAATATAAAGAGTCATGCGGGAAATGCTTGTTGTGGATTCATGTGTTGTTATTCTCGTAAACAACTAGCAAATTTTCTAGAATGGATTTCTAAATGAACTAACCTACAACCTTGTGATATCTTCTGGAACTGTTGTTGGGTCTTCCGGGAACTCGGGTAAGAGGTCCAACCCGTTATCATGATTTTTTAGGAACTCCTTGTAGTATTCTCCTCTGAAGGTCAATGTTGGCTCCAACAATCTCAACATCTTGCGGAATACCTGAGGTGACAAAGAAATATGAGAGTGGTCCCGCAGTGGAATAATTATTTGGCTAGAAATATTTCTCTTGGTGCACCAAGAGAGCACCTCCTTACAGTCAAAGACTTCAGGGACACAACCTGCATGAGCAATTCCAAATGTCCAAATTACTTTGTTCTGGGAGGAAGGGGATGAGTAGTAAGAATATGCCTTGGACCATCAAAATTTTTGTTCTTCACACCCAAAGATGTTCACTATATCTCCACACAATTGTTGTCAAGTTGTTTCCATAAGTTGACGAGAACGTTCATTTTCTCTAGAAGATGTTTGAAATTAACACTCAGAAGGGATAATATAACCCTGCACAAATCCCGGTCTAATGTGTGTGAATGGGATATCTCCTCGAGCCTTTCGCTCATTAATGACAATCTCTACGGTTCATGCATGATGAGATGTTAGAATTAAATCTTACTAATTGCATACTTAGAAAGAAGTGTGAAGGTGGAGGGGAGGACACATATCAATTAAGGATTGAATATTTCGTGAACCTACCAACCTAGCGACCTGTGAAAGACATTTCATGATGTTTGAAATGAACACCCTGAAGGGATAATATAACCCTCCACAAATCTTGGTTTAATGCGTATTAATGGGAGATATCCTCAAGACTTTCTCTCATTAATGAAAATCCTTACGGTTCTTGCATGATGAGCTGTTAGAATTAAATCTTACTAATTGCATATTTAGAAATAAGTGCGAAGGAGGCGGGGATGGGGAAGAGAGATTAAGGAATGGCTAAGTATGAAAAGAGGTCAGTCGAGCTTCGAAATAGGGTCACAAGGGATAATCAGGATAGGTAAGGGCCCGACGATCAAATTGTATGTATCAAAATTTTTGAGTGCAAAATGTGTAACAAGGAAGAGGGCATGATGGGGTAGTCCAATGGTCTATTTGTATATCGTAGAACTCTGGGTGTTGTTTGTAGGTCTCGGAAAAATGGAAGCACAATATTGAGCCCGCTTGTCCGAGAACATGCAATCGAAAAAGTGGCTAAGTATGGATTAGGGAAATGGTCGGTTAGACTCGTTTTCTCTAATATATTGAAATTTGTAATGGATATCCCATTACCTGGCAAGATCTTTTCTGAATGTTTATGGACAAGTTATGTAGGGATAGTCAATGTGACTATCTCCTTGAGCCTTTAGCTCATTAATGACAATCTTTATGGTTGGTGTATGATGAGTTTTTAGTGTTAAATCTTACTAATTGCATACTTGGAAAGAAGTGCGAAGGTGGGGGGCACAGGGAACAACTAATAGGAATTGGATATTTTGTGAACCCAACAACCCGACGATCTGCAAAAGAGATTCCAAGAAATGGCCAAGTATGGAAAGAAGTTTGACGGGCTTCAAAATAGGGTGACAAGGGATCCTTAGGAGACGTGAGGGCCCAACAGTCAAATTGTATGTCTTAGAAATTTTGAGTGCAAAATATGTAACATGAAAGAGGGCATGATGGGGGATTCTGGAGGTCAATTTGTATATCAGGGAACTCCAGGTGTTGTTTCTGGGTCACAGAAAAATGGAAGTGAAATCTAGATCCCACCTGCCCAGGAATTCGCGATCGAAAAAGTGGATAAGTATGGAATGGGAAAGCGGTCAGTCGAAGTCATGATATAAAATCATGAGTGGAAATGTGAAGTCGTGAGTCCGTCAACCCGTGCACTTAGACATTTTTGGAAAAATGACTAAGTAACCCGAAATTGAAAGTAGAGAGGAAAAAGAAAGGGGAATTCAGTTAAGTATAGAAGAGGGAAGAGAAGGGGATAAAAGAGAGGGAAAATAGAAAAGGGGAGGGAAATTTTTGGAAGAGGGAATTATTCTCAAACAAGCCCCATTGTTGCAAAATCATCATTTTCTAGTCCAATATTTTATCCAAATACTCGTTTTGTATTGTGCTTGTATCATTAAAAAGGGCGTGAGCAAATGCAAATATAAACTATAACTTGTTTTTTGGCTATAACCATTTATAGCTGATTTACAAAAGCTATTGATGTTTTTCTTTTGTAGATAACAGTGGGTTAGGATAATTTTTCATTCTTACAGTGATAAGGCCTTAAAAAAAACTAGAATAAGTAACATTTTTTCCAATTCAATTCTCACACAAAAACATTCTCTTATCCCATAATATTCATCTTTATTGATCCGATAATAGGGTGGTCAATTTGGTAGATTGGGCTATTGGTAATTTCAGGAAACTCGGGTGCATCAACTAATGCTTTTATGAATATTTGTTTTCATTGCAACCTGTGGGAGTAATTGTGTTTTTGATACATTGCTTAATGCCTTGAAATTTTATTTTATGTATTAAACTTCTTGCAACAGATTATTCATTGAATGGTTTGTTGTTTCCCTCTATTTTTACCTCTATTATTTCACTTGTCTTTCATTACTCTTCTACCATCCAAGGAGAACCCTCATCCATATCGTTTTTCCAATTTGACCATGCTTTTTTCTTGGTGAAACAACACTCTAACTCACCAACAAATTCAAAAGAACGACCATTCCAAATTTCTGGTGGCCTGGCTCTGCCCTTTAACACTCAGGTGCAGAACTTAGGACAAACAGTAACTATGGAGTCAATTAGACAACTCTACAGGCTCTTCAATCAAATAATAGAGAAAGTGATTCATAGTTATACTTTCCATTATGTGTTTGCATAAGAGAAGCATTAAAACGCTACAGATAAATCAATGGAGGGTTGTTTAAATAAACTTATTGTATTGTCAACTTGACCCTAAGTATAACAATGATGAACTTGAATTTTAATATTGTGGTTGATTTCATAGCCTCATTTGACTTCAGCTAGCATATATCATTTTTTTTCAAAATATTTGTGAAGAAGAAATTTGGTAATTTCATTAATAAAGTAAAAGTGATCAAATAGAGGCCAGGGGATGGACAACCAATAGTATGCTTCCTTTTTGAGTGAAGGAATCAAGGAAGCAAGAGGGAAATAATATATTGTTTTCTCAATAAGGTTGATATGAGAATGAAACTTCTTGGGACGGGCCCCAACTCCCGCATTGTGAATTAGTGTTACTATGTTCTATCTACATTACGAATGGAATTGAATGTTGGTTTGAAAATGTGTGTGAGATTCATTTATGTTTCCGTAGAAGCCTCTTGTGATCAACACAATGCATTGTCATATGATTGTAAAATGCTTAATATTTGATCAAATTACTTGAGTCAATACAATATTTAAAAATTACGAGACTATCGAGCCATGCAAACGAGAAGAGGTGTTAAATCCAACTAAGAAGTCCCAACCAAGATTCCAAGGAAATTTTTTAATAGTAAATATATAAGAAAAATAGTGTTTAATATATATTCATCCATAGACATTCGACTTAGTTCTTTGCACCAAAGCATTGAACATACTTGTCATAAATACAAGTAGAGGAGTTACAAAAAAAAAGCATGCATAAAATTATGTGTTGTTCATCTAGTGCAACAACATGCAGAAGGAATCGACAAGCTCTTGAACATGCATACAAAACTAATTGTCATGCTTTTTTAGGAACTCCTTGCAGTCTTCTCCTCTGAAGGTCAATTTTGGATTCAACAATATCAACATCTTGCGGAAGACCTGAGGTGACAAAGAAACAGGAGAGTGGTTCCGTAGTGGATAACTCTTTGGCTTCAAATATATCTCTCGACACACCAAGATACCACCTCCTTATAGTCAAAGACTTCAGGGACACATCCTGCACGAGAAATTCCAGAGGTCCAAATTACTTTGTTATGGGAGGAGGGGGATGATTAGTAATAATATGCCTTGGAAACTGGGAGTTCTGGTCCTCACCCCCTAAGATGTTAATTGTATCTCCACAGAACATGATATTGGTCTCATAATTGAATAATTATTTGGCTTGAAATATATCTCTCGACGCACCAAGAGAGCATCTCCTTATAGTCAATTACTTCAAGGACAAAGCCTACACCATGGAAAGATCCAAACCCTAATAAAAAATCCTAATAAATGAAAGTAAAGGATACATCTCTGAGGGTGAGGACCACCATCTGAGTCGAGAGACTCAAACTCTCATGTTGTAAAGTGGCTATTACGTTCAACGTTATTTTCTTCTCTAAAACCCCTTCCTTTGTTATGTTTTAGGGCCGCCATCGCCAAGCTAGGAAGTGCCCCCCATTATGGTGGATTTAAATTTGAGTGTAGGAGTGGGAAAAACATCCACATTTCCATCATCCATCTTTTTATCATCGTCCATCAGATCATCTTCTTCTATCTTGAAATCGATCGCATCAACCTCTGCTTTGTCCATTCTTTCATTATTTTCTACAAAATCCTTGAAATTTGGAGCAGGCAATGGATATACAGAGTGAATATAGGATATAAACGTTTATAGGGTTACAAAAAAAATAAACATGGGGGCAGGATATACACATTTATAGGGTTATAAAACAAATAAATGCAGGGGTGGGTTGCCTTGGAATTCTTTCACTTGAAATATATCTCTTGATGCACCAAGGGACCATCTCCTTATTTCCTTCTAGGCGGAAGAGGATGAGTAGTAAGAATATGCCCTAGACCACTGGAATTTTTGGTCATTATGCTCGAAGGTGTTTACTATATCGCGACAGAACTATTGTCGAGTTACTGCCATAAGTTGACGAGAACGTATGTTTTCTCTAGATGATGTTTGAAATGAACACTCAAAAGGGATAATATAACCCTCTACAAAATATTGGTTTAATGCATATCAATGGGATATCTCCTCAATCCTTTCGCTGATTAATGACAATTTATAAAGTTCCTGCATAATGAGCTTTTACCATTAAAGATTATTAATTTCATACTTAGAAAGGAGTGCAAAGGTGGCAGGGGTGATGAAGAGAGATTAAGGATTGGATATTCCGTGAAGCTCCCAACCCAACGGCCCGCAAAATAGATTCCATGATGTTTGAAATGAACACTCGGAAGCTATAATATAACACTCCACAAATCTTGGTTTAATTCGTATTAATGGGAGATGTCCTTGAGCCTTTTGCTCATTAATGACAATCTTTATGGTTCCTTCATGATGAGATGTTATCATTAAATCTTAATAATTGCATATTTAGAAAGAAGTGAGAAGGTGTAAGAGAAGGTGAAGAGAGATTAAGGCTTGGAGATTTCATGAACCCTCCAACCCAACGACCCACGAAAGAGATTCCAAGAAATTTTCAAATATGGAAAGTTGTCAGTTGGGCTTCAAAATAGGGTCACAAGTTATACTCAGGAGACGTGAGGGCAAGATGGTCAAATTGTATGTCTCCAAACTTTTGAATGCAAAATGTGTAACATGGAACAAGGCATGATGGAGGAATTCGATAGTCAATTTGTATACTATGGAACTCTGGGTGTTTTTTGTAGGTCGCACAACAATGGAAGTGCAATGTTGAGCATGCCTACCTAGGAACTCGTGATCGAAAAAGTGGCTAAGTATGGAATGGGGAAGAATTCGGTCAGACTCGTGATATAAAAACATGAGACATATTTGGAAAAATGACTAAGTAAATGGTAAGGGAAAGTAGATGGGAGAAAGAAAGGGGAATTTTGTTTTCAAATTGTATATCGAGGAACTTTGGGTGTTGTTTGTAGGGGGTGGATCAATGGAAGTGCAGTCTTGATCCCACCTGGTTAGGAACCCGTGATCGAAGAAGTGGATGAGTATGGAATGGGGAAGCGGTCGATTGGACTCGTGATATAAAGGAATCAGTGGAAATGTGAATGCGTGAATCCGCCAACCCATGCACTTAGACATTTTTTGAAAAATGACTAAGTAACCAGAAAGGGAAAGTATAGGGGAAAAAGAAAGGGGAGGAAAATTTTCAGAAGCGGGAATTGGTCTTAACAAATTCCCATTGATGGTATTAACAATAACTATGAAGTGCATTAGACAGGTGAACATGCTCTTCGATCAAGGAATAGAGAAAGTGAGTCACATTTATACTTTCCAGGATGTGTTTGCATAAGAGAAGCATTAAAAAACTACAGAAAAATCAATGGATGGTTGTTCAAGTAAAATAATTGTACTATCAACTTGACCATAATTATTACAATGACAAATTTTAATTTTAATTTTCTTTGGTTGATATCAGAGTCCCATTCGACTTTAGCTAGCATATATCCTTTTATTTCAAAATATTTCTGAAGAAGAATTTTGGTAATTTCATCAATCAAGTAAAAGTTCTAAAATGAACTACATATTACATTTTCTTCATAGAGCTTACATTAAAAGGAAAGGAAGGTATTGTATATTCTTTAAGATCATAGAAAAACCGCTAAGATCATGAATCCATCATCCAACCATAATTCAAACATCGGGCCCATGAAAACCTTGAACTATAGTACGAAAGCACATGAAGAAAAGTTTGCCAAACACAAGACAGGAAAAACTTAGCAGAGGTTGGGCATTGTATCCCATCTATAACCAAATCCCCAAATGGGCACCAAGAAATTTTTCGATTACTATATTTCTATGAACCAAGATCACAATGAACATTTTTTTCTGATAGTACTATGAACGAAGATCACATTGACCTGACAATGTTCTAACATTACTAGTTCTGGAAAATAGTGTCAACATTTAACTTTATGGAGTTTGAACAATGCCAAATTTGCAATACTATTGAAAATGGCAGATTGTTCCATTCAGAGGAGCAAGCCATTTTGACAGCTCAAAGGATGGACCTGATTTATTCACAGTTGGGTACTTTTTATGAGGTCTTTCCTCATGTTTCTCATTCTTGGACTAAACAATATTATGTGCCTCCAGTTCACTTTGTCATGGCACCTCAAAACTCTATTCATATCTTGATTGGGTAGCATGGACAAATATAGATCATATTGTTTCATTTCTTGTCAACGCATGATATGCTTCTTTTTTTTTGGTTTAGCCGATATGAAGTATGGAATTTTCCTCATTTAATGCAAATTTTCTATGGACACGAAACTTGTGTAACATGTAGACAATGTTTTCCTTTTTCTTTAGGTATAATTCATATGGAAAATATGACAACCCAAGAAGCACATCTTGTAATACAGGTTGTCTAATTGTACAATGTACGATTTCATTGTTGAGGCTTCAGATGGCAATGTTGAGGCAATGTCTATATATGTAAGGGTATTTTTTACTACATCGTAGCCAATCAATTGTGCCATCATTTATGATAGCATAGGAAGAAGCAGGCGAGTTTCATTTGGAACATACAGGCTCGAAGGGGGTCGAGTACGCATTTGCTTCAACCAAAACACTGTCAACCTGCACATGTGAGCATAGTAGTTAATATCTTGAACAATATAATATATATGTGTACAGCAAAAAAGATTCACAAAATTGTTTAAGGCAATTTTCATGTGCAAAGTGTGGATGGAATTGTCAATGTATACGTACAATAGTTGTCGAGCTAGTTAGTTTACTGAGATCCTATACTATGTCTGTTTTCAATTATGTTACAAATGTTTCTTCGGTTGTGGGAAATATCCTTTCTTTAACATCTCTTTTCTTTGTTATATTTTTGAAGAGCATAAGTGGAAATTTCCCTTTATGAAATTGTTGTTCCATTGAGGAAAATAAATTTGAATAGGTTTCAAACAATTGTAGTTGTAACATGGAACAATGCAATAGTTATGTAAGATAACTAAGGTATATGAGCATGTGAAAGTAAAGGAAAAAACTAGGTATGGAGAACGATACCATTGCCTTGTTGTTGTCTAAATCTCCATCTTTTATATTGAGAATGTGTTGTGAGCCAACTTTTCCTGCGAGTGTGACATCTGCACCAATGGTTCCAATTGGGTAAATGTCATTTCTCTCTGCAAGTTGGCTGATTGTTGTGTTCGATAGGAAACGATATTCTGAACAAACCGTGGGAACTTTTTCCACAATACTTCTTTCATTGAGCGATATAATCAGATCAAAATTTCCACGGTCATATACTGTTTTTGGTAATATATTGAAATTTGTAATGGGTATCCCATTACCTGGAAAGATCTTTTCTGCATGTTTCTAGACAAGTTGTGTAGGATAGTCAATTTGATTGTCATCATGACTTCGTTGTCTGCCATGTCAGCACACATAATAAATCTAGTTTTGTTTTCCTTGTCTATGTAGGTGCTATACACGACCATTATGTCCCCGACGAACACTTGTCCAGTTCAATGAATGTTCAAGCCTACTATCGATAGTATATTGGGTGTTGTTGAGGAAAAGATATGAAATGATCTTACTCAAGCATTTTCAAATTCTTGTTGGCTAAATCAAAATAGACGGGAATGTCACCCGAGGTTTATAGCCATCAAAAATAAAATCCTAACTCACAAGTATCCATAAAAGTGCTTAGTCTAGTCTTTTCACAATTAAAATCTTGTTGGAAAATTCATTTTAATATGATTTTTTGAATATAATAGTTGCTGAAAACAAGTGTAAAGATAGAAGTAAGAAACCAAGATGATAATAAAGATAGATGAGACATAAAACAATCCTTTATTTCATTCCAATTCACCAAAGAGTCATTTTCTTTACAAAATCTCATACAAAAATTTTAGACCAAAGTCAAACTTATACATCCCCGATGGAACATACAAAAGGACCCCTAACAGAAAATCAAAATTGAAATCTAAAAGTTGGATCATCTTGCCATATATTTCTGCACACTCGACTCTACACAATAGCCTTTTCCAGTCATGAAAACTAATTCACAAAAAAACAAGTCTACACAGACTATCAAAGTTAGATCAACACCTCTGAAAAACAAGTGTTTGAATGTTGTAATTCAGCCCTAAATATTGTTGTCTACAATAAGACCCTTCTATCATAAAAGATAATTAGGCTTGTGATAAATTAAGGAATGAATGAAAACTTAACTATCTCAACATAAACTCAAAGAGAAAACCTTAGTATGCTTCTCCTTCTATCCTCCCAATTTTCCTCCCTTTCCTTTTGCCTTTAAGCAAATCAGAATTGGTTGAGGTAGTTGAACCACCTCATTAGCTAAGTTAACTAAAGATTCAACCAACTTTTTAGTTAGGGGGAAAAGTAATAATCATAATAAGGATTATAAATAAATGATAACTAGTAGGTGGGACCCCTTGTTACTCTCATTTAGCTCTTAACAATTATAACATAACTAGTCAATTAAACAAGAACATCTCTCCTTGTGACTCCCATTATCACATGCACATTTGACAATTTATCTCATTTATAATTGACATTGTTTTAAAAAATACATTACTCATATATCCAAAAAATAAAACATGTTGTCCAAAAACTTTTGAAGTCAACTGTCATCAACAATAGATAAAATAAAAACTCAAAAGCCATATTTCCCACTCTGAGATGCAATTTTTCCTTGATTGTTGTTCTCACCCTTCGATTTTCCTAAATTTTCCTTTGGCTTCAATGAGACTTTAAGCCTAATCTCACTGATCATGTGAGAACAATGTTGGAAGATTGGTTGTTGTAATTGATGTCAACCCTAGTCATGGGTTTTGGACCACAAGATTGATGAAGGTATTTGAACATGAAGGAAAATGCACATGCATATACAACACCCATGGATGGATAGTATACATCGTGTTGTTTCTGGTGGTATGTGTCATGTCACCTGGATCCTCATGGTTGAGGAGAAATGAATTTTTGAAGATGACAAAGTAAATTGAAGAAGGAAGTACATGTAGGCCTTGAAGATAATTAAAGAAAAGAATTACAAAATAAGAAAGTGTCAGGTTGGCCCTAATGTTAAAAGGAAGTGACATAAATGGTATAAATAAACATAATTATACATTCATTTGATAAAAGTTGAATTTCAGAGGAAATAAGAAGAAAAGAAGGCCGGATTTCAAGGGAGGATGAAGTCTTTTGGTGATGTGTTCTAATTTATGTTATTTTCAGGTCATCTTACCATTTTTGCTATAACTTTTTTTCTAGAACGATTCAGATGGTGAAATCGCTATGGTATTGAGAAGACATATCAAGGTACCTCTGTTAAAAATTGCATCTCTTGATTCGCTATAATTATGGAGATACACTCTGTGGAAGATAGGGTTTGTGACCAGTCCTGAAGTTAGT
>JASDQU010283905.1:0-14542 GCA_032191745.1 Picea mariana
TGACACACCATTTTCTTGTGGTGTTCTTGGAACTATCTTCTCTCTACGAATCCCATGGTATGAACAATAATAATCAAACTCCTTGCTGCAATATTCACCTCCATTATCTGATCTGAGACACTTCAAACTTTTTCCTGTCTCATTCTCAACTAAATCTTTCCATTTCTTAAAAGTATCAAAAACATCATATTTTTGTCAAATGCAATAAACCCAAGTTTTTCTAGCTGCATCATCAATAAAAGTAACATAATAACGAGAGCCACCAAGAGATGATAACTGAGCTAGTCCCCATACATATGTATGCACAAGCTCTAACCTTTATTCTTCTTTTCTTTTCGACTCTGAGAAATCTGACTCTCTTTTGTTTTCCATAAACACAATTCTCACATAAGTCCAAATCAATTTGTTTAAGATATGGCAACAAATTTATTTTGTGAAGTATCTGCATATCCTTCTCACTCATGTGTCCCAGCCTATGATGCCACAGTGCTGTATCCACTCCTGTAGAACCTAAAGAGATAGAAGAGTCAGTATTACCAGTACATAAATACAATGTACCTACCTTCTCTCCTTTTGCTATCATCAATGATCCTTTGATGACCTTCCATGTCTTATCTGTAAATATGGATACACAACCTTCACTTGCCAACTGCCCCGTTGAAATTAGATTTTTCCTTAAATCTGGAACATGTCTTACCTCTTTCAACAACCATTGGTTTCCATTGCATTGCTTTATTTTTACCTTTCCCATTCCATCAATTTTACATGGTGCATCATCACCCAAATGAACCTGTCCAAAATCACCTTGAACATAATCTAGAAAATGTTTCCTATGGGGTGTGGCATGAAATGAAGCCCCTGAATCTACTACCCAAGACTCATAAATATTATCTACAGAAAGAATCAAAGCATCTTGTAACACATCTCTTGTTACATTTGCTTCCTGATTTCTCTCCTGTTGTCCATCTCTTTGTTTCTTTGGAGCTCTGCAATCTTTCTTCAGATGTCCTTTCTTCCCACAATTCCAACACTCTATCTTTCCAAGTCTGTATTTGGATCTGCCCTTCCTAGAATTCCTGTGGTTCCCTGAGCCCTTTCCTCTATCCTTTTGTCTTCCCCTGTTCTCCATGTTCAACGCATTACCTGATGTCTCACATGTGCTTTTCCATCGCATTTCCTCACTAAGGATAACACCAACAACATCAACAAATTTTAAAGTATTTGAACCAGAGACAGAGTTACTTACAGCCATAACCAAGCCATTCTAGCTTTCTGGCAATGAGCACAAGATTAGAAGAGCCCTAACCTCATCATCAAAGTCCACTTTTACAAAACTTAGTTGATTAGTAACCGTATTAAATTCATTTAAATGATCTGCAACAGACCCACTTTTTGACATCTTCATATTAAATAATCTCTTCATTAGAAATACCTTATTAGACACCGAGGGTTTTTCATACAGTTTAGCCAATGCGTCCATCATATCCTTCATTGTATTTTCTTTCGAAATATTGAAAGCCACCGACACTGCCAATCTCAGTCGTATCATTCCTAGAGCCTTTCTGTCAAGAATCTCCCATTCTTCGTCCTTCATGGCCATTGAATTCTTTGCTACTCCGCCCAATGGTAGGAATAGATCCTTCTGATATAAATAATCTTCCATCTGCATCTTCCATAACTGGTAGTTTTGGCCGTTAAATTTCTTGACCCTAAACTTTCCATCTTCTGACATTGCTCCCACTCAAACCAGGAACCCTCTTTTCCTGCGAGTTACCTTTCGCTCTAATACCAGTTGTTAGAAAAATAGGACCGCAGAGCAATACAATAAAACAAATGTGAAAACAAAACACATAAGATACACAGATTTACGTGGTTCACCCAGTGTGGGCTACGTCCACCAGAGAATTTTCCAGGTCCTTCCTTTATTATTATCTAGCAAATGAAGGGATACAACCTATAGCAAAACCCGTTGTAACTTCCTCTTCTTTCTCTCACAGTCTCCTCTCTCAGAATACAATACTCGCCATAATGCATAGCCTCAATAAATTTCCCTCATAACAGAGGGTTGCCTTCTTGGGAAAAAAATTCTAACATAATTTCTATCGTTAGATCTGCGAAGAGTGTACATACTTCTTGGGTGTAAAGTCTTCATGGGGTATAAACATGGATAAAAGAAAGGACCTCTGAATCAAGAACATAAACAGGCTCCAAAACCAACAGATTTCATGGATTGCAACCCAACCTCGGCTAGGGGGAACCATCATATTATCGTGGACGTGGAATATTTTTCCAAGTGGGTTGAGGCTATACCTATAGTTAAATCTGATGGTGAGATTGCAACACATTTCGTATTCAACCAGATTATAGCTCAATTTGGAATTATGAAGGATATTGTTACTGATCGTGGTAGTCACTTCTAGAACATAATGATGACATAGTTGGCATCAAAATTGGGGTTCAAGAAAGATCATTCGTCATCCTATTATCCTTAGGAAAATGGGCAAGTGGAGGTCGTGAATAAATATCTGAAAGCCATTTTGCAAAAAACTGTCAAGCAGAGTAAATCTAACTGGAATGTGATTCTTTACCCTTCTCTATGGGCATACGGAACCACAATAAAGACTTGCACTATTTTTTCACCATTCCAATTAGTTCATAGAGTGGAGTCGGTCCTTCCCATTGAATGCAAGATTCCTTCTCTTAAGTTAGCAATTGAGCTCCTATCTAACATGACTGATATTGAATAACACCTTGTACACTTGGAGAAACTTGATGAGCAACATCAAGATGCCACTTTAGCCATCTAGGCGAATAAGCATCATGTTAAGGTTAAGTATGATAAATATTTCCGTCCCTAGCAGTACACTGAGGGTGGCTTGGTCCTTCTTTATGACCAAGCTAAAGAACTCATAGGGGTGGGAAAGTTCAATCCCATGGGAAAGTTCAAGTCCTAGAAAAAGGATCTTATAAATTAGAGGATCAAGAAAGGAATATGCTGAAGGAGCCCAAAAATGGGTTCTATCTCAATAAGTATTATGCTTGAGCCCTCCATCTCGAGCATGAACTTTGTATACTATTGTACTTTAATGTATATAGTTTTCTACGGTCCTTTTGTACTTTCGGTTTGCTTATTGAGTTTCCCCTTGGTGGAAGATGTCAATGGAATAATTGGTGTTTTAAGGATTCGTGGACAGTGCCAATCGTCATACTTGGAACCTATCTTTTGCCACTTGGGTTATCTATTCACCTGAGGAACAACTGGTGTCTTCATGAGGCATTTGTCTGGAGCCATAAATGAACAATGTGGGTGAGTATAGTATCATCATTGAGCTGTTACATGACTCCATTTCACAGGATTTTCGATCTCTAGAGGTTCATCTGGATTCCCAGTTAGTTGTGTGTCAATTGAACAACATGTATCAGGTTAGGGATCCTAAGATACCCGGACAATTCCTTCGGGTATGACTTTTGGAATGATATTTTGATTTCATTACTTATAATCATGTCCCTAGAAGTTATAATCAAGTATCTGATGCATATTCTAATTACGATTTAGATTGGAATTTGTTACAGCAAAGGAAACACATATTCATACATTCATCCATTGTAAGATACTTAAGTAAAACCGAAGACCAAAAAATTCTTGTATTTCTTTCATCAAGTCCAAAAAATATGGTATCGTAGTACAACATTAGGCTAGTAGCCTTCAAAACATATATACGACCGATACATCAAATGACCATGGCATCTAAGCTTGCAATCCCGGGTGCGTGTCATGATAACACACTACTGCGTCAGGGAGGCATTGAAAGAGTCTCACCCACACACAAGGTACACCTACAACATGCCTATGCATAGCCTCAGACAGATCCTCGACCTGGACCATAGGAATCCTGTGCGTCAGGCGTGATAGGTTTCCTTGCATGTTCTGAAGCACTCACTCTACATCCCCACCTACCATCTCTTCCCCTCGGCCTCTGCGTCGATGTCATGGGTATCTATCCAGTCGTCATGGTCCCACATATGCATAAGAGAGATAATTGTTAGTATATGATACCATGCAAAAAATATTTGCGTTTTTGTTTTTCACTTATCAAATCAAAAAACACAAAAAAAATGAAATTTACAAAAATTAAAATTCTTACTAATCTCCCCGAAGGAGGATCCTAGTGGTAATGGCATTTATCAATCTCCTTGTTAGTCAATCCCCTCATAGGGATAGTCATCGATGGAAATGATCTGTCGTCACCACCAGTGAAAGAACTCATCATTGTAGGGGGTTGATACCCTACGACCTCCCAACTACCTCATCATCTCGGTCCATTGGGTCATGGCTGGATTGTGTAGACCACGTGGAAGAATTTCCACTCTAGGACTAAGGGATGGAACCATTTCGGAGAAAAAACTACACAAAATGGAGGCAAACCAAAATTTCCTCATCCTCCCAAGTTTGTAGTCCGTGAGTTGGAATTTCATGCTCGCCAACAACGAGGTAATCCAATCATAAATTGTGGGTCTCAAAAACTCCACAACATAAAACACAAGCGACCTCAATGCCTGATGTAGCGAGTCCGATCCCGATATCCGTGTGAGCACTAGGACGATAATATTCAGGCTCAGGTTCTTAATTTCCCTAATAGGGAGTTTTCTCCCCACTTTCTATGTATATTTAACTCAATAGGTGGAGATGTACTCTTCTATAGTCATCCCACCTCCAGCCCCTCGGGCCTTGAGATTTACCATCTCACCCCGATGAGACAAAACTGTAATGAAATAAATATCAGCCACCTCAATTGTCAATGGTTTCCCATCAATATTGAAGGCCTCCGTCTCCGGATCCCAGTAGCTTATCAACGTTTGGAGCATTCTCGCTTGTGCCCTCATTCCTTTTATGGCCCAAAATTTATAGAGACCGCATCTTTGCAAGGATTGTTGGGACCTCAGATCTCTTTCTATTGCAACATCAACGTCCTCGTGCTCTCATTCTCTCCATTCAATCACCATCCTGCAAAGGAAACATCAAATTTTTGAGTCATTTTTCTTAAAAACATGTCCACGGAGTTGTATGCGGGCTACCATTTGAACAATCGCATACATGGCTCAATATACATGGTCATGATTCACCTTTCCCATGTACATGGGGTCGTATATGCATCCCGATGAACTATATATCGCGTACAATCCTTTTCCTACTTTACGACCTCCAAAACTAAAAAATTGAAGACTAAAATTCAAATTTAAACCATGAAAATGGAAGAACATGGGATGGGCACTAACTTGGTCCAAAAAAATTCCAATTTCGTCGCCTGTAGCTCCCAGAATCGTCGCTAGAATATCGTAGGTGAAAAGGCCTAAAAGAACCTATCTGGGTAAAATACTCAAAATGATATGGTAAAACTTGTTATTTTTAGTATTTGTAGAAAATTTTTAACCACTTTGTATAGTTTTAACCCTATTTTTTCGATTTCTGAAACCATATGGACTAATCATGCAGTGTCAAACTTGGTTGGAAGTGGTTTTTTCATAATCTAATGGATTTCCAGTGTTCTTTAGACCATTTGTGCCTCTGAAATGTATATATCTTCAGTGTTCGACAACACAGGTATTCTAACAAAGGATGAAAACCTTTAGTAACCACTCACATAACCAGATCAAAGATCAACACACCGATGTTTTCACGTGGTAAAACCCTTATGGGGAAACATCCACGATCCCAACCAAAGCGGCCACTTGGAGCAGTTTATTAATGCAAAGAAAAAGATTACAGAGATATTTTATAAGAGAGTTTCTCACAATCAATCATCGACAAATGACCCTCCATGCTCTTTAAATAGAGATCATGGACCAATTGGGTGTTAAGCCACGGATCAATGGTCATTAAGATCAAGGAGAGTATGAACCATCAGATCACTCTATGTCGGGAACATATCGTGACTGTCGAATTTCCTAACTACAAATGCATACTAATGCATACTAAAGAAACACACTAGAAAACACACTTTTACCTAACGACACAATAGACCAAGTATATCTTACTAACTCCTAAGTGTCTAAATATCCTAACATCCCCCCTTAAGAACAACTTAGGATAGGATTGAAGGATTTACAATAGTGACACAATAGGAGAAGGAAAGAGGCATTAGAGCCTATCCCCCCTTAATGACAACTTCCTGAAATCCTAACATAGATCGAAGTTTGGAAAACTTCGATTTTGTAAGAGGCTTTGTGAAAATGTCTGCAACTTGATCTTCTGTAGGGAAAAATAGCACTTCAATAACTTGATCATGAATGAGCTTTCTCATGAAGTGCATGTGTTGCTTGATGTGTTTTCTACGTTGATGTTGAATTGGGTCTTTGGCGATCTTGATGGCACTCTGATTGTCACACCAAAGGCTGGTCGGATGCTGGTGCTGGAATCCAAACTCTGAAAGGATCTGTCGAAGCCATAGGGCTTCCTGACTTGCATTTACCGCTGCTCGGTACTCTACTTCTGCTGAAGAAAGTGCAATAGCTTGTTGTTTCTTACAGGCCCAAGTGACAAGTCCTGAACCAAGGCTGAAAACATAACCTGCAGTAGACTTCCGATTATCAGGGTCGCCAGCCCAATCTGAATCAGTGAAACCAACCAATAAAGGAGTCCCCCCTGAATTGTAATGTATCTTGAACTGAATTGTACCACGAACATAACAAAGAATCCTTTTAGCTGCTTTTCAATGGTTTTCATGGGGTTTTTTCATATATCGGGCAACAAGACCAACAACAAAGGAAATATCAGGACGGGTATGAGTCAAGTATAAGAGGCTATCAACTAATTGACGGTACAGGGTGGCATCAACTTTAGGAGAAGTATAGGTGGCAGAAAGCTTGACTCCAGACTGGAAGGGAGAAGGGGTTGGTTTACAATCGTCCATGTGAAAGCGACAAAGAAGGTCACAAGAATATGTTGGGCACTTTAATTGTCTATATGAATAGAAAATTAAGGTGTTCAATATAAATTGTCAACCCAGGGAAGTCTGTTGTTTCAAGATAATTGTGCACAGTCTATGCTAGATTATGGAAGCAACACTAATCTAATTGTAGTAGGGAAAAAAAAACAAAAATTATCACTAACACAATTATGCTGATATAGTTGGAGTTCTACAGAATTGAAATCATAGTTGAAATCTAAACTGATGAGTGTATAAGAATCATGGATTACCTACTCTAATCTAACTTTTTGTTTTACTTTTGCAGGAAGAAGTTCTCTACTAATTGTAGAAAGAAATCTACTTATTGCAAGAAAGTAATTCACACTTTTATTTTTTTTTACTCGAAAACAAGATTTTAATCTAATGCAGAAAAAGGGAAAGCAGTTCTCCAACAGTTTTCAACAATCGACTTTTAATTCTCACGAGACAGATTTATGTGCATCTAACAGGAATGAACTAGACTATAACAACAATTGTATTCTAGAATTGTTTAACAGAGAAATCATTCACATTAAAAAAACTATTCTGGAATTCAAAACAGAGGGGAATCTGTGAGGAAGGTGGGCCCTTTCCTTCTCACTGAATCCTCTCAAAGAAATAGGCTACAGCCTGCTAAAGAAAATCAATCCACTCTTCTATTGATTTGCCAAAATGTTCGTGTACAATAAGATTTACTACACTTCACTTTCTCATAGTGAAAATCCGTCCCTCTTATTACAAAAGCTCTGTTATTTAAATTCAGAGTCCTTCAATTAAAACAAAATCAAAACAACCTTGAGAATCCCCAATTCTCAAGATGTTCGTATGATATCATTAATACAAGATCTAGAACTAATCTTGTAAATTAAAACATGTAACAACTTTCAGGATCTGTGGAATTTGTTGCAGCAGTCGTGTAACAGCGGAATCGGTGGCACCTGTTGCAGCAGTCATGTAACAACTTCCAGGATTGGCACATAGCTGTAACAACTTCCAAGATTGGCGCATAGCTGTAACAACTTCCAAGATTGGCGCATAGCTATAACAACTGGTGTAACAACAACGACCATTCTTTTAAGACTTGGTTGTTCTATACATTTCGATTATTAGTTGAATCATTTTATGGGTAAAACATGTGAACGTTACTAATCAAACATGCTAAGTAAATGAAAATATAAAAGCAAGATAAATGATTCATACCTTGGGAAAAAAAGGTCTTAGCACTCATTATAGTAGGCATTAGCTTGGAGATGATAAGGTTGAATAGGCAAAAGATGTGATGAAAAAGGGATATTTCTGAGTCCTAACATGCCCTTCAATTGAAGACATTGCATGTCCTCATGCAAAACACATTCAAACCTTACTTTGTAGCTGAATTAGAGAACTGGCTCCTCCAGTGCAAAATTGCTAAGTGCCTGTATGGAAAAATGTTGTGTTAAAAAGAAAATATGTTGTGTCAACAATCTGTCTGAGTTTCTTTGTCTTGAAGAATAGAATCAGTTTGAGTTGCTTGACTAACAACTCATGAGGGAAACAAAGGTTCTTGTTTGAAAGCTGTTGGTAAACCAACAACTACCTTATGACGATGAGATCTCCTCAGTTTTGTTGGTCTATGTGTAGAAATAATTGCATGTTCAGTCTTGACTGAGAGAGTTGTTGGTCTTTCGGCAACCAACACTTTTACTATCTTATAACCTGCCTCAAAGTAAATGTTTCCACACTCAAAGCACATGATTTATTTATTTATTTCCATAACAACTTTTGTCAGTGCTAGGATGTCCAAGGTTATCCCTTCTGGATTCTTCTATCGAGCAGTCTCCACCTCTTGTTTTAGGGTATTTAACTCTGCTTTGAGGCTTTCATTCTCTATTATGAGTGCAGTAATTTTGGAATTTTCTGTGTTCCTTATCTTTCTCTCAATTTGGGAAAACAATTGGGCAAGTGGCACATCCTCAGTATTATTTGTAACTGGTTCTTGTGGGGAATTTATACTGTCAATAGTTGTTTCTTGTGTAACAACTGGGTCTATCCTGAATGGTTCTTATGGAACAGTCTCAACTTGGACAACTGGTTCTTGTGGAACAGTCTCGACTTGGACAGCTGGTTTTGTGGAACATCTTCATCCTGCATGACTTGTTCTTGTATACTAGTCCCATCGTTTGCAATTGTCTCCTCTGGAATTGTTAGTTCACTGGAAGAGACTGGTTCTTGTGTGGCAGTCCCTTCATCAACCATAGAGGATAATGGACGAAGAATAGGAATAGCCTGTTCCATATCTTGCCATCCAATTGCTACTTCTGCAAACCTGGTAGACCTGGTTCTTCTCCTAGGTAAAATAGAAATGAAAGCAAAGGCTTTCTTCTTCGTTGTTGGAGGAGGAACGAGATGTTCTTCCTCAACCACACAAGTAGGAAATTCTGGTATACCTGGGTCTGCTATGATCTGTACATTTTTACTTGACGTATGATGCACAGAATCATCAGGCAGAGTCGATGATTCTGCTGCGATTTGAGTACATTCAATCTGAATTGAAAGAATAGTTTCTTGAAGTTCTTTACACAAAGTAAAACCTGATATACGTATCTCTGTAGATTTCTCTATGACAACAACAGAAAGGTTCTGAGTTGTTGCTGATGTAATTCGGTCAAGGTCTTTCCGACATTTTCCTTTGAATGGATGTTTTCTTTTCTGAGATAATCCACCAGCAGTGATAGCAGGGCTTGGAATAGTTGTTGCAACAATAGGTGGCTCTTGTGTTACTGCCAGTGCAACAATAGAAGGGGTAGTCATACTTGCTATTGTAGTGGACTGTTCTGACCTTGTTCGCTTTCTAGGTGATCCAGATACAAGAGCAGGGGTTCTCTTTTTAGGAGCAGGGGTTTTTTTTTCAATAACACTTATCGCGACCAAGGGTTGTGACTCATGTCTTGGTCTAGTAGCTGGTTGTTCATCATTTGGCGTGATCACAGCTACAGGCTTTGTCAATTCAACTCCATCAAGGATTGTCTGGTTGGTGCTAGGATGGTCGCGGGTTGTGCGTTTACTTCTCTGGGTCCTCTTAGGGGCAGCGACAATAGGGGTTTGGAATGTTGTTGCAACCGAGGGCAGAGACTCAGGAAGAGGTCCAATCATATTTGTAGGTATAGAATGTGGTTGGTCAACTACAATAGGTAATGGGTTATTGGAAATGCCCATACCTTTGTGAATTAATATTCTGATGAGTCTATGATTAGAAAGGCAGTTCTTGGGGGTATTGGATTTTTTTACAAAATGAACCATGTTATGCAATGAATGGAGGAGAAAATAAGGAATGTTTATAAATTTCTGATATCGCAGATGTGATAATAAAATGAAATCAGAAAAATAAACAACTTGGTACCTGCCTTCGCAGGTAATGTACCTTTTGACAAATTCTGCAACTTTCCCCCATGGCTCTGGTAAGGAATTGACATCCACACCTCTGCCTTTTGTCTTAACTTGCTCATTGTCAATGAGGAAACCCTTCTAAGAATTCAGAAGATGTGTTTTTCTGTTAAACCATCGGTCTCCTGTTGTTGGCAACCCTGTCACAGTAACAATGCTTTCTTCTGACACTGGAATCTTGACCCCATTCACCATTGAATATCCTTTGGTGAGATTTTGACTAAACTCCAATACCTCGTCTTCATTAAACCCCTTCAGCTTCTTGAAATACGATATCCAACCGGCCTGGAGAAATATTTGGTAGACCTCTGGGTGTAACAACAAAGTGTCCAAATTTGCGAGTTCGTACCTCACAACTGATTTTCCCATGATGTTGCTTGAGAGTCTAACAAGCACGTAAGAGGAGAGACTAGCACCTAAACCAGAAGCGCAGCAGGTTCGAACGTGGTTTGCATATAGAATACAGTATCTCAGCAAAAAGAAGTGTTGTTGAAAAGGTGGTGGAGGTGAGTATAAAATAAGGCTTGGACGACTAGATTTGCATTTTCCCCCCAACTAATCGGATTGGCTCCAGGTGCATCAATTTAGTACAAGTGGTGAGAAAACAAGAAAACGTGCTTTTATATCTTAATTACTTTAACACGTAGGATTAGTCATGTACCTCATATCTTACCGCACATAACGGTCTGTTGGAGTAATCACACTATCCAACCGCCATTTGAGTTGCGTGGAATAGTTGACATGATGAAGGATAGTGTGAGAAATGATGATATGACAACTGGAGTAGAGATGGAGTCCTTTCTGTAGTTGATCAATTGGAAATTGCCAGATGCGAAGTCAAGTAATGATGAAACAACACTTTTGGACAGAGAAAGCGGAAAAAGATAGCTACAGTATTAGCAAATCAGCGGTGCTACAACATGGAAAGATTGTAGAGTTGGAGTAGCTGCATTGGCAGAAATGCGAAAAAGAAAGAGTGAAGTGGCAAGAAAGAATACCAATGATCAGTGTATCAGCAGGTACTTCGGCAAGAATGGCGGAGGTAGGTGTAACAGCAAATGAGATGGTCGGAAAAAGAAAATGGTGTAACCGCATGAAAAGCAACCATTGTGTAACAGTAGGGAAATTGGCCAACTTATCGGAAATGGGTGTAACAGCAGGAAAATCAGCCAATTGATCAAAAAAGGGCGTAACAGTATGGAAAGCGGCCAATTTATCAGAAATGGGTGTAACAACATGGAAATTGGCCAAGTTATCAGAAATGGGTGTAACAACAAGAAAATTGACCAATTGATCGGAAAAGGGCGTAACAGTATGTAAAGCGGCCAATTTATCGGAAATGGGTGTAACAACATGGAAAGCGGCCAATTTATCGGAAATGGGTGTAACAACATGGAAATCGGTCAAACGTTGCATCACTTAGTATTTAGGAAGTTTTTTCAACTTCCATAAACTAATCGTTTGACTCTTTTTTTTGTTGTACTCATCCTTGTTGTTCATCAATTCACCTGCACACATAACTGCCTAATACCCTTCAAGGCTAAATTTATTAGCAGAGTAAAAAAATAAAAATAAAATCAAACAAAAACAGAGAAATTCAAATTTTGCTGAGTTTATTTATATACAAGGTCTGAGAAAAACAAGTCCTAAGGTTCAGAAGGGGAAGGAGAAATCTCCTTTCCTTTTAAGAATTGATAACCTCTATCGACAGTACATCTAGATTTGAATTCTGCCTTGGACAATGGACGTTAATAGCGCAGACGATGACCATTTGCATGTAACTGTGTATTGGATCCATCAATAGTGATCAACATGACTGTCCCGTTGGGAAAAATAGTGTCTACCTCATAAGGTCCTAGCCATCATGTACGCAGCTTACCCTAAAATTATTTAAAGCACGAATCATACAACATAGCCCAATCTACTTTCTGGAATAATTTCTTCTTGATGACTTGGTCATGCCATTTTGTTCTCTGTTGTTGAATCACCGAGGTTTGATGAATAGCATCCAAACAATTTTCATCAAGCTCATTGAGCTGAAGCAGTCTGCCCCTCTGTGCCATAGTCAAGTCAAGGTTGACTGCTAATGTAGTTCTTAAGGTTTTGATTTCGAATTCAATGGAAAAAAACATGGTTTTTTCCATATACCAGCTCATAAGGAGAAAAACCAGTTGTGTTTCTCCAAGTAGTTCGGTAAGCCCATAGAGCTTCATGCAATCTGTCTATCCAATCCCGACGATGTTCTCTCACTATTTTAGTAAGAATGGATTCGATAACTTTGTTGGTACTTTCCACCTGGCCATTGCCTTGTGGATGGTATGGAGAAGCTATTCTATGTAAAACATGATATTTACTGAGTAGGGATTCAAGTTTATTTGATGTGAAAGGGGGTCCTCCATCAGTTATTAATTCTCTAGGAACTCCAAACCTAACAAAGATATCTTCAAATAAGATTGTTAAGACAGATTCTTCTGAGGCCCTAATGAGTGCTTTCGCCTCGACCCACTTGGTCATGTAATCTGTACAGACCAATATATAGACTTTTTGATTAGAAGGTGGGTTAATGAGCCCTATGAAATCCATGGCCCATCTCTCAAAAGGATCTAACACTACCTGAGGCTGGAGAGGCATCTCATCCCTATGATTTGGCTGACCCATTCGTTGGCAACTTTCACAAGTTTGAACGTATTTCTTGGCATCTTGAAATATGGTGGGCCAAAAATAGCCCATCCTTAAAATTTTATGCTCGGTCCGTTTATCAACAAAATGACCCCCACAAGGGCCATCATGGAAAGCTTTCAACAGATCATATACTTCATCATCCCTGACACATCTCCTGATTTCCTGATCCAAGCCTGTGTAGAAGAGGTATCCTACTATCCAACTATACCAAGCACTCTTCTGAATAATCTTCCTTCTTTCTCGAGGAGATAAATGGGGAGGTACCTTCCCTGCAACCAAATAATTAGCAATGTCTGCATACCAAGGTGAGTGAGTAGATACTGCAAACTAATGTTCATCTGGAAAGGAATCATCAACAGGTAAATTATCATCATTTATATGTAATCTCGAGAGAAAATCAACAACCACATTTTCTTTTCCTGGTCTATCTACTATAGTGATGTCAAATTCTTGTAGTAGTAACAACCATCTTGTTACTCGGGCATTAGTAATAGGTTTATTCATCAGATATTTAATTGTTTTATGATCAGTATGAATAAAAGTAGGATAACGAATGACATAATGCCTGAATTTATTGATTACATAAATTACTGCTAAGAATTCTTTTTCAGTAACTGTATAATTTAATTCAACATGAGCCATGTTCTTGTTGATATAGTAGATAACATAGGGATCTTTGTCTTCCTATTGCCCTAGTACTGCACCAATTGAAGTATCTGAGGCATCTGAAGAAATGTGAAACGACAGAGCCCAATTGGGCCCTCTCAAAATGGGAGTTGTGGACAATTTCTGTTTCAGATCTGTAAAAGACAATTCACAGTTGTCAGTCCAACAAAAGTCAACATCTTTTGTTAATAGAAAAAACAAGGGGGAAGCAAGTTTGGAATTTTTTTTAATGAATCTCCTGTAATAGCCAACATGCCATTAAAAACTTCTTACCTCTTTCTGAGTTGACAGAGTTGGAATGTCCAAAATTACCTGGATTTTGGCTAGGTCTACCTGAATTCCTGCATAAGAAATGAAGTGCCCTAACACTACACCCTTGCTCATCATAATATGGCACTTTTCTATACTTAAAGAAATATGAGACTGTATACATCTTTTGAGCACTTTTTCCAGATTAGTCAAAGCTTTATCGAAATCAATGCCATAAGGTGTAAACTCATCCATGAATATCTCCATACAGTCATTCACCATATCAGAAAAAATACCAATTACAGCTCTCTGGAAAGTGGCTAGTGCATTACACAAGCCAAATGGAAGAACCTTGTAGGAAAATGTACCCCAAGGGCTGGTAAATGTGGTCTTATCTTGGTCCTATGGAGCAATTTTTATCTGGTTATAGCCACTGAATCCGTCTAAGAAAGAGAAAAACTTTTTCCCATCTAGGTTGTCTAGAACCTGATCAATAAATGGCAGAGGGAAATGATCCTTCTATGTGGCTTTATTTAGGGCTTTATAGTCTACACACACTCTCCATTTTCCATTCA
>JASDQU010283906.1:922-14433 GCA_032191745.1 Picea mariana
AGGGTCTATGCCTCAAAGTCTTGAGGTTGCTCTTCATACGCTCTTTATTCAATTTCTCTGGAGAACATTCTTTACATTCATCTGATGTAGAACTCCAGGATATTGCAGATGATATAATGACTCATGTAGATGCATGTCTGATTTAATGGAACAAGTAATCATCATAGTCTTCTCCCTCCATCCGAGAGAACCCCTAGTTCTAGATCTTGCAATGCTTGCATATATACACTGTTCTTCACCACAACTTTCAGTTGATTTCTTTTAGTAAGTTCATATCAGGCTGGTAATCTTGTGATTCTTAATACAATGACTGGTTGTTCTGGATTCTCTTTCTTTCTTGAAATCTTCATGTTCTTCCTGATGTGTTTCTTTAGTTCTCGGGTCCATGGAGTTTCTTATAGATTCCATGCCCTAAAGATTCCATTTCTTTCTTTCATCATAGGATCACAAATGTGGATGGAAAATCAGGGATACTTTAAGGCTTCTCTTCGAAGAAGACTTCTTCTGAGGTTGAACTGAGCACGTATTNCATGGTTACTACCATGGATATATACTTCATCATCTTCAATGGATCATAGGATTAGCTCCCTTCTAATCCTTGCTTCATGTATGAGTGCATATAATCGACTCCCTCCGTCTAACATAGTCCACGCTTTTGTCTACATCGTTATTGTCTTATGCAATATATAATTAGCTCTCTCTGTCTAATGGAGTCCACACTTTTGTCTTGTTGTCTTCATCATAAGTCTTTCTCCAATTTCCTCTTGATTGTTGAGTTCTTTCTGTCTTTGCTTGTTTTAAGTCTCTTCATGATTTATTTGGCTTATCTTGCAATAGTTTCCACATCATTTGCTTGATGTATTTCATTCTTTCATGTACTATCTAATGATATCAATCCTTATCTTGTTGTTCTTCAATCGATATAGTTCTTCTTGGAACACATTATCTTCCAAGAGATAGATATACAAGATATGTACAGAGACGATGCAAACAAGATATGTACAAGGAATAATAAGAGTATTGTTACCTTTAGAAGAAGAAGTCTCTTTCATCTTGCTTAGTCTTCTTTGTAGATTCCTTTTCTTCGGCAACTGATGCTTCATGTTTCTCCTTCCTTTTCTTTAGCTCGGGACAATGATTATTGCATTGGGCATACTTTCGACAGTTGAAGCATTGTACTTCTGAAATGTCTTTCTCTTGATTTGGTTTCCTCCTTGAACCAAACTTCCTTTTGTTCTTGAAATTCTTGAATCTTCCTGTGAAGGCTTGATCATCATACTTCTTTTGGGGTTTCTCTTTTGCAATGATACTTGATTCTTCTTGAGCAAAAAAAGTCCAAAGTTCTTCAAATGTTGGATACTCCTTCCTTGTGTTCATGCTTGCGGAAAATGCATCCCGTGTCTTGGGAAGACCATTGAGTACTATGTTTACCAATTCCTTCTCTGAGATGATCTCTTCAATAGCTTGTAGTTGATCTCTTAATTGAGAGATTATCACAAAATATGATTTTATGCTATCCTCATCATTCATCTTCATGTCACGGATCTCATTCTTTAGACTCATAACTTGTCTAATGTTTCTGACCAAGAAGAGATTTGTTAGGGCATCGTACATCTTCTTCGATGAGTCAAGATGGGAGATGTAGGGTATCAAGTGGTATTTTATAGATTCCACTATGATACTCATAGCATTGATGTCATATTCTTTGAACTTCTCTGTAGTTGCAACGTTTTGCAGTTCCTTCTCCTTCCCTTCTTCAAACTCTGGTTTCACGATCTTTCCTTTCACGACATCCAACACTTTAATCTTGGCAAGGATGAGATCAATTCTTATCTTCCATGATCTAAAGTTAGAAGCTCCATCTAACTTGTTCTCTGACTCCATAGAGTAAGTCGTGTCTGCTTTGACTTGGTCAACCCTAGATTTGACCAAAATCTCAAACTTCATGTCTTGGATTTCTGAGAGTACCAGTAGATGCGCTAGAATAAGGCACACTGATCTATCTGGAGATTAGGTCAATCCCTTCACTTAAGTTGCCTCAACAAGAGGATTAGGGTTTCTGTAACTACACCAACTAGTAACCTTAACGATAGTGCTATGGTCATTGCTCCTGCTAGAGACCCTAGCGACAATTCTTCAATGAGATTAATATCTTCAAGGCTATGTTTTCTTTCAGCAGTTAGACTGAATGAAGGAGGTGTGGGCCCATAACTTGTTAGAATCTAATGTATGAGATCATTTTACCATTGAAAATATCTCTATTGTCACCCAACTATAGGCCGAAGCCACCCTCCGAGCACCTTAACCTTGACAAAGAATCACTCCGGAAGCAAACCCTAGGCTAGATAGCCAAACAAAGGGTAGCACACCTTTCCCCAAGGATAACACACCAACAAGAGCTGATCAGATAGTCCAAACCCTAGCCAAGAGATATTCCAAGCATAACTTCTAGCTGCAACAGCTGCAACAATAGATCTCCTCCAAACCTACACAAAAACTGGGCAACTGTAATGCGCACAAGTGTTTCTCTGCAATTCTGAGTCTGCCTTCCAGAATGAGAACTGGCCTCTTGTATTTATACTAATTCTGGCTAACTACCTGGGCCAACTTCTTATTCTGGGTATCTGTCTGTTCAATATATATTATTATTTCTGGACGAATTCTTCTCTTGAAGGCTAATAACCTAATATAAATTATCTTCTTGAGCCAAAAATTCTTCTAGGGTTATTAGACAACTCATTAGGGTTTCTTCTTGCTTCCCAGAGTATTCTATCATCATCAGGTTTACACGTGGAGGTAAATACTTCCATCAACTACCATAATATCAATAGATTGTAGTCATTGTGAATTTACCACCACCAAAGTTAGTGCACCAGTTAAGAGAAATACCGGGACATACATGCTATTATAGGAAATTTATAAAGGGGTATGCACATATTACTGCACCAATGAAAAAACAGTTAAAGAAGGACACTAGATTTTAGTGGAATGAGGATTGTCAACAAGGATTGGACACTTTAAAGGAAAATATGGTAACAACACCTATACTAGTATTTCCAGATTGGGAAAATACATTTCATGTGCATGTAGATGCATCAGCCATCACACTTTGAGCAATTATGGTGCAGCCAGGAGCAGAGGACTTAAACCATCCTATAGCCTTTGCAATAAGAAAGTTGTGAAAATCAGAGGAGAATTACAACACCACAAAAAGATAAGGCCTAGCCATGGTATATGCACTTCAAAAATTTAGGCACTATTTACTGGGTAAATAATTTAAAATGTTCACAGACCATTCTGCCCTCAAGTATCTAGTCAACAAGCCAGTTTTGGGGGGGGGGGTGTCTTTAGATGGCTATTATTATTCCAAGAATTTGATTTTGAAGTGATAGTCAAACTAGGGAAGATGAATGCAGGACTTGATCACCTGTCAAGGTTAACTAATGGAGAAGAACCTACTAACTTGGAAGACAACTTCCCTGATGCACAATTATTTTTAGTATAGGTAGCTGATGAATAATTTGCTAATATTATTGAATACTTAATAATAGGGGTTGCACCACAAGAATTTAGCACTGAACATAATAAAATATCATACTCAGAGCTACAAACTATCAAATTATTGTAGGACATTTATACAATATGGGCACAGATAACATTTTGAGAAGGTGTGTATTGGAATATGAACAGCCCAAAATTTTAGTATAATCTCATGAAGGTATAGCTGGGGGACACTATGTAGGCAAATATACTGCACAAAAGGTATTGCGCGTAGAATTATGGTGGCCAACAGTCCATAAATATGCCAAGGAATATTGCTATAAATGTGATGTCTGTCATAGGGTTCACAAACCCAACAAAAGGGATGAGATGCCTCTAAGACCACAAGTGACTCTGCATGTATTTGAAAAATGGGAAATAGACTTTGTTGGACCTATTAATCCACCAAAAAAAATGTCAGGAGATAGATATATCATTACTACGACTGAATACTTAACAACATGGGTAGAAGCAACACCAATCAAATACTGTAGCACAGAGACAACAACACACTTCTTATTTAAGTAAGTGATCACCAGATTTGGATGTCCCGATATTCTGATGAGTGACCAAGGCATTCATTTTATCAACAATACCATCAGGGCTATGACTGAGGATTTTGAGGACTTTCACCAGATGAGTACACCATATCATCCTCAGGAAAATGGAACAATAGAATATTTCAATAAGATTTTGGAAAATTATTTGACTAAGATTTGCAATGTCAACATGGATGATTGGGACTTGAAAATAGCAGCAGTACTGTGTGCATATAGGACCACATGTAAGAAGTTGACATGAAATACACCATTCATATTGGTGTATGGGAAGGAAGCAGTGGTGCCATTAGAATTTATGGTACCCAGTCTGCGCATAGCAACAATTAACAACATGATAGAAAGAGGTGTAGTACATGAGAGGTTAAGTCAAATAATGGAAATGGAAGAGGATATGATTCTAGCAGAATTTCACTAGGAAGTACAGAAAGAAAGAGACAAAGTCTTGCATGACAGACATATTAAAAAGAAGAGTTTTAAGGAGGGAGACCTAGTTCTTCTCTATGAAAACAAATTTTTCCAACACCCTGGTAAGTTTAGAATGCACTGGATCAAGCCATATGAACTAAATATTGTCACAGATGGGGGATATTTGCATCTAAAATACTTGGGAGGAACATAACTGAAAGGAATGATCAACGGTAGTCGAATGAAACTACACAGGGACAATCAACCTACTAATTCTTAAAAGTTACATTGCAACAAGAAAGTAATGTATATAGTGTACTATAATAGATATTAGGAAAGAAAGCTCATAAAAAGGAAGAAAAAAGTAGAAAAAAAAATTAAATACAAGATATTGGGAAATATCATGCGCAACAGACAGTGGAATCAATGCAACAAAAAGAAAAAGTGATCGTGTGTAGAATATGGCTATTAGGAAAAAAAACATGGCACACCAGGATAAAAGTCACAAAAGAAACATACAACACATTGAAAAATTGCAGCGCACCAGAAAATGGGCCAACGGTCGGAAAAGAAAAAACCGGTCGTCGGGGTAAAAAGGCGCAAATTGGGCATTTATGAAACTTAACAAAGAATGCTCAAGAAACCTTAACTTATTTATTACCATCAGAGAAGCATCTCCAAGAAGATTCATGACACTTATGATGCCCCGTATATAAATAAAACGCGGGTCAAATGAGACATATTGTGAATTTACAAATCCACGAAGCTAAGGAGCACGGAGACAGGAGGCAAATAGACGAGTTCAAAGATTGTAGTAGTGGAAGTTCAATCGAGGAAGAAATAAGTACCCATAATGGCATCTCCAAAGGTCGACGCACCTAGCCAACCAACAAGGAAAACATGTAGTAGCCATAGGTCATTGAAGAGGTAGAACAAGCATTTACACAGACATAGGGAATAATCGATATCAATGCAATTCCTTTGCCATATATTGAACCAGTGAGCACCACACTAGTAGAGGAAGAAGGGAAGGCCCTGATGATGTCCAAGATGGACATCGATTCACATGACAGTGTGCAGGGCCATGACCCATTAGCAAGGGGAAACCCACAAAAACCTTCCAAGGCTAAAGAAACCCACAAAACAAATGGCGGTGACACTGAAAGGACATAATATGATGGGCCAAGGCCACAACCTATCGAGGGGGTATGCGCAACAAGAAGAAGTGAAACTAAAATATATCACGGGGAAGCCAGAGTTGGGCTGGGAATAAGGAGAACCAAAGGTTGGAAAATCTAGCGCACCAACACAAAGAAAGGAGAAACAACCCATTGTGTAGTCCCCACACAAGCAACATGACACTTCGATCATTTTGCCGCAGATTCTAGATGGGGTGCATGACACACCAAATTTAAAGGGTTGCATCGAAAGGTTACAGTACGTAGACCACAATGTGTCTTACACCAACAAATTCCTAGAATTGTTACAACAAGTGTAAATAGAGAGCCTAGGCACAGGGCCATTAGGAGAGATCCAGTGTGCTATCTCCTCAAATGGTTTTGTAAATTTTGAGGAATTTCATTCTTTTAGGCTTAATTTATCATTTTCTTTGGTCATTTGTCCTAATCCATATCTTCAAATTCCCCATCAGGTTCCTATTGATTATGGTTGCTTCAGACCCTTATGACATTGCCATTGACCTGCATTCCAAAAGGGTTGTATACAGTACCTTCTCCATTCATCAACATGAGAATGAAGATGTTATTGAATAAATTATTTCACATGCCATACTTTAAATTTTCACCTATCAACTTCGTTTTCTAAATGGCCACATCGAGGTCTTCCAGTTGTTGAAGGACCCCATCACTTGCTGCAAACAAAGGCAGATGGGGATATTCAATTAGATGATGATAAGATCTTATGAAAATGGATTTGCCAACAAAATAGAAAACAAGTCAAAATTGAATTCTATTTCTGGTCAAGGATGAAAAGGTGTTGATGCTCAACACTTGGATTATCCATTGAAGATACTCACCAATTGAATTTGCTCATACACAGTCACTTACAACCAGTCTGTAGCACAAATAAGGTTTCCTTAGTATATTGCATTTACAGACTAGTGGATTTTCCTGTATATAAAGATTTGGTCAAAGATACACCTTGATTTCAGCAGTCAAACATTGGATAGGTTTTCCAGCTAGTAGGAATCAATGGTATATGTCTCCTACAGTTATCAAGAAGCTGGGAGAAAATGAATTTATGTAATATTGAAGACTATTTCAAAACGGATCTTTTGGTGGCTTAGGCAGGCATTCACAACTATCTTTAGCCACCAAAAGCAGAGCTTTTGGTGGCTTACATGTTATAATTTTGGCTCTCCTAGCCACCGAAAGCACAGAACAATGCAGAAAGCTACTATTTTTGCACAAATCCGAGTTTCCTTGATTTGAATGCCATGAGGACGGTTTCTAATGATATATAATAATTAATGGCATCATTATTGGGTTTCGGTTCCAGTTTTAAAGGGTGACAACAAGAGGAGAAGATTGAGTTTGCTACCTAATTTTGGCAAAAAACTGTCTTTTTGACAAAGATGGCAAATTTGAATTATCTATCAGCTTATGAAGATCTATTGCAGCTGTCAAAGACTTTGAAGATCATTTGAGATAAGATGTTGACCTATGAAATATGATCTTTTCCTATTTTCATGACTTTGTTTTGAATTTCTATTTTAAGTAAATTTGATCCAGTTTTCTAGGATCTAGATATCTTTTGTAAAGGCTATAAAGCCAAGAACTTCTGAAGATGTAAGGGGTTAGAGTCTGGAGACTAAAATCTACTACCTTTGTAATAGAAATTTCTTGCATATAATACATATACACAAGCTTCTTTCTCAGTTACTATCATATTGCCATCTTCTTTCTGTTTCTGTACTTTGAATGATTACTTTTTATCTAAGTTTGTCTAATTGCAAGTGACTGTCATCTCACCATGTCAATTCATAAACACTGATTGAATAGTAATCTATACTATTTTTATTCAACCCATCATACATATGGTCTGGTTGGTAAATATAGTTTTCTTCACCCACCAAGTTCAGTTATTCATCTGATTATTAACTCTTGAAAGCATTGTATTACCTGGTTATATATATTTGAGTGTCTTGGGAGCGAACTAGTTGGTTAATTTATCCCATTTGATCCAATAAACACATAAAACCAAAACAAATTTTAAGTTACCATGCTTCTTCAAGCTACAATATGAGAAGGACTCCTCGAGTGATAACACAATGTTGCAACAAAAGTAATGGGTGACAGGCTTAGTAAACACTTGGATTCTTAATTTGTTGGAGATTCCCTACTTCAGCAGGGGGAAATATGTGAACAACTGCGTCAAGCAGTTCCTGGCGGTCCTCCATGGAGGATTTTTGTGGTTGGATGAACCAGTCTCAATTGATGTGAAATTCATTTCATTCATCACATGACTACCATAAAATGGAGAGAAGACCACACAATACATGGATGATAAAACCAAGGAAAAGGCCCTCGCAGAAGAAATGAAGAAAACTTATGGGATAGAAAGGGGATCACACTAAATTATCATAAAAAGGATGAATGATGCAACCACCTGAATAGAAATGAAACTAATGGCATATAAAATCCTTCAAAAATGTCGCAAGGAGGAGGTCCCTGCAGGAGTTATCGCAACCACATCATAGTGTGCAAATGACACCATGCTAATTTGGGACCCATACCTACTAAATCTGTTCCTGGATGACTGCAAGGATGTGAAATATTTGGGAACAAATTTCCACCACTCCTGGCTCATTATATTTATAGAATTAATTGGATGGAAATATCCTACCAACTCATATTTCTACGACAGAGTAGGAAAATTTTGGGAAACACAATACACATTGTTTGGAATCACTTTTGATCCCAAGTGGAGAAGTGGTAATGACAACACTTTTTCTTGGTACTTCAAATACATGTAAGATAGTATAACCAACACATGGAGAATAACTCCTAAAGTGGTCACAGAGTACTAGGGGATAGCCAACTTTAAGGCTACACGACACAACATGTGGATCCATGCACACATGGATCCATATAAAGAATGGTTACAACCTTGATTTTGCATCAACGCAAAGGAAGTTGAATGGGAAATGAAATACTAGCAAGATGACTGGAAGATTTGAGTCATCACCAAGGACATGCCAAAAGGGAAATAAGTGGAAGCAGGGTCATCCAAGACATCTTCGCAGGGAAGCACCATGACCAAGAAACCAACACAATAGGCGAATCCCGGTCAAAAGACAATGCAACAGAATAAGGGAAGAGCCCTAAAGAAGGATGGGCATATGGGAAAGAAGGACAATACCCTAGCGTAAGAAGAACAAGCAAGGGGGGACACAAAAACACAAGAAACCCTGTCGGTAACTACTCCACAACAAACATGGCCACCCAAACGACCAATCGTACATATAGGTGGGCCATGCAAGAATCCCAAGGCCCACAAATAAATCCCAAAATACACAATCACCGAGGAGGATGCTGATCTAGTCACATAAAGGGTGTAGGACCGTGCAGTGGAAGAGTATGAGGAGGCCGAGAACCAAAGAGGAAGGATAAGGAATGAGTTGGCCGATATTAAGTAGGTCCTGGAATGGATACAAGTAGCTCAAATTCAAGAGAGGGGAGCATAACCGATCCCTCGACCAATAGAAGAAAGGGCCAGAAGTCAGGACCACGTAGAACGAAGAAGACACAATCCAAATTGTAGTGCAAGTAAGTCCTAGTTTCCAGATAACAACATACATGTTGCAGGTCGACGAGGCCATAACACAGATGCCACTTAAATACCTGGTGCATGTATAGTTGGTATTGGCTAAGATACCAATAAAGGCACGGTACAAGCTACAAGTCAGTGTCACATAGGAAGTGCAATCATGAGCTAGAGAAGATACAAAAAAATTGCAAGAAACCAGAGATGGAAAGGATGCACTAGAAATTGTGATACAACAGGTCAAACTGGAGACACGGGAGGAGAAGTAGTGCAAAGAGAAATTGGAGTAGAAGCTGAAAGAAGTCATCAAAAAAATTCCAGATAGCGTGCAAGGAGTCGTGAGCAGTGTTGAAGAACATATTCAAATCATCGTGCAGATGCTTGAAGACTATAAGAAGGATATTGAGGAACTCAAAGAAAATTTAACACCATCCACTCCTCCCAAAGTTACAACTAAAAGGGAACAATAGGAATCCTTGCAAGTAGAGATGATGGAGAGAGAAGCCAAAAAGGTCACATAACTTTTTAACAGGACCGCACAACTATGGACGATGTTGGAGGAAGATGATAGGGTCCAACAACTAGACCAACAAGAGGAGAAAATAAACACTTCAATGCAGGAGATGAAGCAATGAAAAAAGGCCATGAGAATTACAGAGTGATTGAAGGGTGCATAGGAGATGAAGACCCTGTAGATAGAATTGAAGACTGCGCAGAATAACAAGTAGGCAAGGCAAGCCCAATTAGAACCTCTAGGAGAAAGCAACACAAATAATTGTGCAACTGGAGGAGGAGAAGAAAAAGATGGCTCATGATGATGCCCAAAGTGCAGAGTTTATGAGGGAACACATCACAACATAGAGGGTAGATCATATCACACAGAAAGCTGCACAAGCGAGATGCAAAGAGGAATAATTAGAAGGAAAGTTTCACAGCTTGGTAGAGGTTGTACATGGAGTGCGCACCACCTAAGTGGCTCGGGATGAGCCACATGTCAGTGTTGGGGGCCTCTTGAGCGTAGGCCTATTTTGAGAAGGAATTATATGTTGGGAGCAATCCTATTTTTGGAGAAGGATCTATTTTGGGGAAAGACCTAACTTTGGAAACAAATGACCTAATTTTGGAGCACAAGCAACTGGTGGCAATAAAGTAGCATGCAGAAAAAGAAGGAAAAGAATCATGTAAGAGGAAAAACAACATGGCGCGTAGGAAGGAAATCCTAACCATGATAGGTTTAGGGTTGTTGAAAAATATTGTAACGGTTATAATTCATAAAGTAGTATAAATAAGGATCTAGGAGGTCTAGGACGGTAGTAGTTGATGTGAGGAGAGGAAAAGAGGACTGACTATTGTGATTTTGCAGATTTTTTATTGTAATAAGTCTTGTAGAAGAGTTGAATAAGGTAGTATTTGAGGGTTAGGTCACAAGATGTGGAGCTAGGTGTGATTTAGTCTGCCTCATAGAGGGTTCTTACCCTCATCTTGATTGTATTACTGAAGATGTAATGCGTGCAACACAAGATTTTGTGGCAGATGAAATAAAAGAGCAAAGAAGCAAAATAATTGTGGACATAGCCCCAAGAGGGGGTGAACCACGATAAAATTTGTGTTATGTGTGATTGTTAATGAATTTTTACTGCATGTTGACTAATATCTTATGAATGAATGGTTAAACTCAAAATATTAGTATGCATGCATAGGTTTAAAGATGAAAAAATCATATAAGTACTTAAATAATTAACAATGATAATTCATAAGGAAGAAAGAACATAATCATAGATCCCCACCCATTCCTAGACTAAAAACACTTGAGTATTGCAGTCACCCATAAAACATATCTCAGGCGAGACTGTGCAGTGCACCCTGTGTGCAACGCTTCCTTCTGGTTTACCAAGAGGGCTGATAGTTTTTGAGGGCTTTGTTGGAAACCTGTTGAGATATGAACTTGGGTCAACCCAAAAATAAGTGGAAGAGAGAAGAGAATAACCAACAACGTGGGTGGTCCAATAGTAGTACTCGACCCAATATCTCAGAGCACCAACTAAGGAGGCTAGACCATATAGTTAGTCATACTACCCAACTACCTAAGTACTAGAGAGTCTCTTCCTGAGTGTTGTTTTCAATGACACTATAACAATCACTAGGCCAATCTATTTATCTACGGAGGTCTTTAGGATGCCTAGGCCAATCCATATATAGGCAATGTATGATGCACTACCACTCAAAGGGGTACCAACAAGGGTTACAAGGGTGTCCAACATATGTGCACTTAAGAACCACTTGCATTTCCTGCATGTATTACTCCCCAATCACGGGTTTATGGAGGTAAATAAATATCTTTGTAGCTTAAATATGCTAGAATACATCTCTACCCCAAAAATAAATTTACCCCACAAGTATTTCCCGGGAAAGAGATCTGATACCACTTGCAATATTCCAAATATAATATAGTATGCAGAACATAAATATTTATCAAACAATGGCAGAACAACAATGATATATCCAGAAAATTATTAGAATAATACCAGAATAACACTAGAAAGATCACCTTTATTGATGATATCAATTTTCACTTGCCTCTTCAAGGGGGAAACCTCCAACAAAGTAGATCTTTGTTACAATAATATCCAAGACAAAAATATCCAATGCCTCCTACTTTTATTTATACTAATTCTACCTTCTAAGGAAACTTCTAGAGGAAGATCTTTCTAGAAGCAAAAGCTTCTATTAGGTATTCTTACATTGACTTATTCTCCTTTATTTATTAGGCCCTATTAACTAATGTCAACCTTTATTTCGTAGAAAAAATATCCTACTAACTAATGAACCATGGAGAGGGGTTAGGATCATATCCTAACGCATAGCATATGATCCTTGGTTTTGTCTCCTTTAAATGAGTCATCTTGGATTTTTTGTTATAATTTTTTTCTTCTTCTGGGAAATTTCATACAATTAATTTTTGGGAGTCTGAGAAAACATAGGGAACTACATGTGGTAAAATTTTTGAATTTTGGTCTATTGTGTTTTTCAAGTTACTTGCTATGGAACTTGGGTTTTTTTACTAGTCCTAAAACTAGTCTCAAACACGTGTTCTAGGTAAAATAGTCATATCTGATTCTAAAAGGATTGAAATTGAGTGTCACTAGTTTTATTGAAAATAGTACAATACGTGGTGTTTCAGATAAAAAAGTTAGAAGTAGTTTTGAAAAATTCGACACATGGTAGTAAATACAAGTTTCCTTTATTGAAAGGGCCAAAATCATCAAGTTATAGGAAAGTTACCATAAATTTTCTTGGCACGTAAAAATTTAGTGAAACCTATGTCATTACAGAGAGTTCATATTAGGCTACCACAAAATGAAATTTTAGAATCAAATATGCATAAATTTTAGAGTTATATCGAGTGCAAGATTAGTCTGCAAAACATTCTCCAAATTAGGGTTTTAAAAAGGTATGTTAAATCAAAACTTGCATATGGTTTGATTGGAAGATATATTTGAGGTGATTCAAAAGGTGTGGTAAAGAGAAAAATAGAGGATAACTCTAAGTAGATATTATTTTTGGGTCACATGGCAAGAGGTGGTGGAAAAAAATATACACCTACTAAAACTACAGAGAACTCACCCATTAATATTGAAGAATGTGAAGACCTGGAGAATTGGGTATCCCAATTAAGTAACCAAGTTAATGACATGGGTGATAATCTGTTGAAAAAGGTTGATTTGGTGCATTCATAAGAAATTATTAAAAGGGAAATTGAAGACAAAATGGAAAATTTGATGGATCAAAAGATGGAATGATTACAAAATTCCATGGAATCCATGCTCTTACATACCCTAGATGAGAGGTTACCTAAAAGTGATATTATGACCTAGGGAAATCATGAAAATAAGGAGGAAAAAATTGTTGAATTCCAGTATGCTATGGGGAATATTTTAACACATTTTGAGAACACGATGATTGAATCCTATAAACATGATAATTCATCACTCTAATATCTGCATCATCAGGGGTTCAACTCAGGACCAAGGAACTACTTAATTCCCATTATCAATATGAAGTAGCTTGATGGTTAAGATCCTATAACATGGATATTCCAGATGGAGAAATTATTTGATATATGACAAGTGCCAACTTTACAAAAGGTAACTATTGAATCCTTGTGTTTATAGCATAATCAAATTGTTTGGTACTAACGGTTTTGTGAATGAAAAAAAAGAT
>JASDQU010283911.1:4366-14541 GCA_032191745.1 Picea mariana
GTCTTCATTTTGGCAGGCAATCTCATAATTGCAGAGCAGCATTTGTGCGCACTGCAATGCCCAGTTTTGTGCACAGGTTTGAGGAGAGCTATCGGTTCAGCTGCAGCAGCTAGCAGTTATGTTTTGTCTTGGAATATCTCTTGGCTAGGGTTTGGACTATATGATCAACTCTTGTTGGTGCACTATCCTTAGCGAAAGGTGTGCTACCCTTTGTTTGGCTATCTAGCCTAGGGTTTTCTTTCGGAGTGATTCTCTGTCAAGGTTAAGGTGCACGTAGGGTGGCTTCAGCCTATGGTTGGGTGACAATAGAGATATTGCCAATGGTAAAATGAGCACATCCATTATATTCTAAGACTCTGATGATGATTCCACCATTGACCTTGGTAGCAAGAGTCACAACGTAGTACTTCAACATGATGTGGATGTTTTTTCATGTGAGCCACACCATTTGGCATGGAAACTTAAGGTTCGCGAGGACATGATTGTGGCAGCCATGAGACACCTCGATGACACACATACATTGGTGGTTGATTTTTTTTGTGGGGCCACTATGGTGCAGGACATATTGGGAAGAGATATTTCCCTTACAGGATACATTTCACTCAAGGAGGCCATGGTAGTGACTATATATAACTACCTACACCTTCTCATATATAGGGATTATCTTCTCATAGTGGGTGGCATGTACTAGGGTGCATTGGAAGGGAAAGAGAATGAGGTAGAAAAAATTCCCTGTGATTTGGTGAACACACAAGACTCCTTGGAGAGCACACAGATGGTCCTTCAAAAATATGAGTTACAGGTAGAGCAACTTTGGGATGAGTTGAGTCAGGCATCTCTTTCATCTATTTTAGTAGACAATTAGTCATATACATCAACCTTCTCTCATCAGGTTTTCAGTGAAATTGTTGAATTGATGGAGGAGCGTCATGTGATGGGTGAGCATGAGGCACATTTAGACTTACAGAAGATTGTAGGGAGATATGACACAGATATTTTTTAGCATGCACATGTGTTGAAGGAGCCACCACCTTTGGTGAGATCCTTTATCACTCATGATGAGACAATTGAGCATAAACTCATGGATTGTAGAGACAAGTACATTTCAGGTGAGGACACATCCATTTGGGATCTAGGGTTAGTTGACACCCATGATAAGGACACTTATATACAAGATCCAAGGTCAGATGATACTCATGGATGAGTTGATACAGTGGTACATCCATGATACAGGATGGTACCAAAGGACATAGGAGTATCCAGTGGTATAGAAGGGAATATAGTGATGAGAAGTAGTCTACAGCAATATGCAAAGGTGTACAGTGGCACACATGGGGATGCATTGGAGTGCAGGGAAGAGACATATTTGATGGAGCATGGGGTTCCTAGTAGAGAGCGCTCCACTCTATTTCTGCAGTGCATGGATTTTGGATATCATATCATCGACAGACGTAGTAATTGTGAAGATGGAGAGAGTAGGTTCGACCATCAGTGTGAGGAGACACCTTTGGACGTGTATGATGGAATGGGAGTAGCATGGAGTCCAAGTGACTGCTCAAATAGGCCATCGGTGAGCATTGTTGAGCTATTTCTCATACCCTTTGGATTGACCAATCTATGTGACACTTTCCAGTCGGGCAAGTTTCTGATTTCGTTCCTTAAGGGTCTCATCAAGTACAACAGTATAGGGGAGGATTATGTGAGGCAATTGGGTGATCCCCGAGACATTATAGATATGAAAAAGATTCTCCATTTGGGAAATATGGACAGTGCACAAGTTGATAGAGGCATATTGAGGGACAACATGATCTACTATAGAAATGGCCCATATTTAGTCTTTGAGTCCACATTTAGGGAGATGGTCATGAGGGTGACGTATGGTACATCTTGGGTAGGGAATTCCAAGAATTTGTATGAGTTTGAAGCACCACAGGAGGAAGATCTATTTTTCAATGGGGTGTCTAAACTCTAGGATTTTCATGCATACATTTTCAGGAGTGAGGATGGTAAATTTATCTATACGGGTTGGCAGCAACAGGACAAATTAGTCACCACAGGATTGATTCCTAGTATTTGTTTTTCATTAATTGGTTATGTTGGATTACTAAGAGGGGGGGTGAATCAGCAATAGAGCAATTTAATCCTTTCTCACCATTAAATGCAAGTGTTATATCAATGTATCATTATCATCCAATACTTACAGAGTAAATAAACAATGAAAAAATGTGCAATCATACACATACATAGTACGCCAGTGTTTTATGTGGAAAACCAAAGTGGGAGAAAACCACATAATTATTTTTCTTATATGTGTTTAAGAATTACATTCATTGGAAGCACCAACTTCCTTTGTTTTCCTGTTGAAACTGGAAGGAGGCTCCAACCCCCTAGTTTCTTAGGCTACAACCTGAGGGAAGCTCCAACTCCCCAATTCTCTGGCTACAACCAGAAGGAGGCTCCAACTTCCTATTTTCTCAAGCTACAACCTTAAGGAAGATCCAAATCACCAATTCTATGGCTACAACAAGAAGGAGGCTCCAACCCTCTATGTTCTTCGAATACAACTGGAAGGTGGCTACAACCACATGTCCTTGGCCCGTCCAACCACCCTGAAATAAAAATAGATTGATGGAACCACTGTCACACTATCACTTTGAGATATACTGTTGTAAATTTGTACCAATCAACCTGTAATCAACCATGCACCAACCTATACCAAACAACCTGTAATTAGCCTCTACCATAAACAAGTGCATCAACCATGCACCAACCTGTACCTCAACCTGTAATCATCATGTACCCTAAACAAGTGCATAAACCATGCACCAACCTATGCCTCGACCTGGATCATCAACGAGTGCATCAAACATGAACCAAATATATACCAATCATGCATCAAATATACATAAAATATGACTCATCGGGATGTACCAACATCATCAACTATACACCTCACGAATGTGCCAACTCTTCAACTACTTGTCTCAACCATGTACCCAACATGTACCTCAACCATATACCAAATACGTATACCAATAAAACCATCAAAATTTATCTAATAATTCATCACTCTATCCATAAACCCAATACCATAAACCATTACATCAAACCATGTGTCACAACCTCACTGTTATACAACCTCTATCTATAACATACCTCAGTCAAAATCCCTCATCAATTTAATCATCCAAATATGATTTTTAACTCTATAACATACATAGTGTATATGATCACATAACTGCAAACCTTCCTCAATAAGAGACTAGCATTTTCATCAAATTTTACTTTAGTCTCACATGACTTGTTTTGGATTATCCAACAACCCTAACTTGCAATAATCATAAATATGTACCTATAATGAATAAAGATCTGAAAATGGTACAAAATGTTTTGCATTGTCTTTTATGCAATTCCTCCATATTTCACTACTTGGAACCTCTCAGAAAAGGAGTTATAGAAAAAATGCCATACCTTGTTGAATTATGGCTTATTCTAGAGATTGAACTTGTAGAGAATTCCTTGCACGGAATATTTTCTGTATAGATCTAAAAATTGTACACAACATACTAAAGACTATACTCTAAGGAATACATTTGTTCGTACAGAATTTGGATCTGTTATGAATAATTTATGACGTTTTTACCTGAAACACATGTTTTAAACTAGTTTCAGGATTAATCACAAACCCTATTTTCCATGGAGTGTAAATCCAAAAATACAACGAACCACAAGATGAAATTTTTATCACAACTAATTGAATATGTTTCCTCAACGACCTCCCAATTTCATGGTCTGAATCATTCTATAAAAAAAATTATTGTGAAAATGGTGAGATGACCTGTAAATAACATACCTTAGAAAGCAACATCAAAAGAATTTATCCTCCCTTGAATTTTAGCCTTTTTTACTTCACCTTCTCTATGAAATTCAGATTAGATATCCTTTGGTTACCTCATTCATTTGTAGATATTCAATATTCTCAAGCGCAATTAAAATGAGAGACCTTTTCCTCTTATTTATACTTTTATGTAGCTTCCTCAAGGGGTTACCTTTTAATCATCTTAACCCACTTTCCTTATTTTAGGGCTAACCCACTTGTCCACTTAGTAATTTCTCCATTAAATTTATTATTGAAATAATCTCTTTTGTATCCACTTTGACTTATAATACACTCTTCACTTCACTTTATTATTTACCTTCTAAAATCTCTTAAACCACTTTCCTTATTTTAGGGCTAACCCACTTCTAACCACTTGTCCACTTAGTAATTTCTCCATTAACTTTATTATTTAAATAATTTATTTTCTATCCACTTTGACTTATAGTACACTCATCACTTCACTTTATTATTTAAATAATTTCTTCTTTGCAACTACTTTGACTACTTTGACCTTTTAGGGCTTCTAGATGACTCATGAGGGTTCTCCAACTTCACATGGCCATAACTCTCTAACCGTGAGGAGTTATGTGACATTCCACATGCCACCGAAAATGGAATGACATGTCCTATCCATATAGAATAGTATTACCTTCAAATATATTAAAACCCATACCATTATACATCAAACAAACTTGGTCCCATTAACCAAACCTTTGTGCTACCATAATTCGCTACTAGACTTTCTTCAAACGTTGACATCAGTGACAACCAACCCAAATAATAAACAATATCCCCCTTTGGCATTGATGGCAACACTATGATGCAATACTAAATTCATATCACTCATGATCCCCTTAGGACCATCGCTCCCCCTGGAACCATGCCTCTGTGCTCTTTCTCCAAACATTTACCTTTGCATATGATAAATCTCTCCCCCTTTGTCATCAATGTAAAATGTATATTTCCATCAGGGGCTACTCCCCCATAAATGAACTGTCCTTGGGGATACTCCCCCTGACTAAAATATTCATGAAATGATCTCCCAACCTGAACTTTCCTCTTTATGGTGCTTCCTCGTGTAAATCTAAGACATATAAGATAAGCATTCAAAAGAATTCATTTTGGAGTAGAAATTACTTTCAGTCTCTAGGAAAGATACTCAAAAGCTTCTCTTAGAAGCAATTTTGTAAATATTTCTACCACTTGTTCTTTTGTGCCCACATATTCAACTCTGATATTCTTCTCTGCAACCTGTTCCTGTAGAAAGCGATACTTGATTGGAATGTGCTTCATCTTGGACTGCATCACCGGGTTTTTTGAGATATTAATTGTTCTTGTATTATCACAATAGATTGGAATGGGCTCATCATACTCAACCTGTATATCTGTCGGAGTTTGTTTCATCCATAGAACATGTGTACAACATGTTGTTGCTACAATATACTATGTTTCGGCTGTAGATAAGGATACTAATGATTGTTTCTTACTTAGCCATGATACTAAACACTCACTCAAGTAGAATATTGTTCCACTAGTGCTTCATCGTTCATCAATGCAACCTACGTAATGTGCATATGTCTAGGAAATAAGTGATAGATCCTTTCCTTTTAGATACCATAATCCAAAATCTTTTGTTCCTTTGAGATATCTGAAAATCCTCTTCACTACTAATACATGTGATTCCTTTGGTGCTGCTTGAAATCATGCCACCTATCCAACTACATGCAGTACATCTGGTTTGGATGTTGTCACATATAGTAAGCTACCAATTATTGACATGTATTGGCTCTGGTCTGTAGACTTTGAATCATCATCTTTGCTCAACTTGCAACTGGTTTGCATAGGAGTGGTAACTTGTTTGCAATCTTCCATTTTGAACTGCTTTAGTATTTCTCTGATATACTTAGTTTGAGAAATAAGAATTTCTTGGTTTCTTTGACGTATCTGAAGACCCGGAAAGAAGGATAGTTATTCGAGTAATGACATCTCAAATACATTATGGATATCCTTTGCAAATTTATGTCTTAACCTGTCATCATTGCTTCCAAAAATAATATCATCAACATAAACTTCAATTAATAAAATACTATCTTGAGTTACCTCGATGTAGAGGTTGTTGTATGCACTTCATTTTCCAAACCCTATCTGTTGTAGATATTTATCTAGTCTAGAGTACCATGCTCTAGGATCCTGTTTTAGACCATACAAGGCCTTCTTAAATTTACACACACAATCTGTGTTCTCTGACAACTAAAATCCTTCTAGTTGTTCAATGTAGACTTCTTCTTCAAGTTCCCCATTCAGAAAAGTTGATTTCATGTCCATCTAATACACTTTAATATTCTTGGAGCATGCATAAGCTAAAAGAAATCAGATTGTTTCCATTCTAGCAACTGGGGAAAATGTCTCTTCAAAGTCGATTCCTTCAACCTGTGTGTATCTTTTACATACCAATCTAGCTTTGTTCCTTGTAATTTGTCCATCTTCATTCAATTTATTTCTAAATGCCCACTTTGTGCCAATCATATTCTTATTCTTAGGTCTTGGAACCAATTCCCAAGTGTCATTCTTCTCTATCTGATCCAATTCTTCATCCATGTCCTTATTCCAAAATTAATCCTTGCTGGCCTCTTCAAAACTGTTTGGTTGAATTGTAGATCAGAGTGTTAGGTTCATTTGTTCTGGCGAACGAATTCTTCTTATAGTCTCAATTGTTGCATCTTTCTTTCCAATAATCTAATTTGAAGGATGATTATTTTGTACTTGTTTGCTAGGTGTCTTTGGAGGCAATTGTTGAACTTTCTCTTCTACTTCTATCTAATATTCTTCATATTCCCCTTCTACTTCGTCTTCATCTTTTGCTTCTTCTTCGTAAAGTTGTTCCATTGATTCATTTTCTTCTTCCTTTGATTCTCGTCCACCTATTTCATCAATTGTTACATTGATGCTTTCCACAACTTTGTTCAATATCATATTGTAACACTTGTATGTTTTACTTGTACTTGAGTAACCAACAAATACTCCTTTATCCACATGAGAGTCAAACTTTCTCATTCTTTCATCTTCTCTTTTGATGTAGCATTTGCTTCCAAATACTCTGAAGTGCTTCACATTTGTTGGTGTTTCTTTCCATAGCTCGTAGGGAGTTTTTTCATTATTGTTTCTAAGCATTACTATGTTTTGAATGTGTATTGTTCTATGCACTGCATGTGTCCAAAAAATATCTATCAATTTGGAATCCATTAGCATTGTTCGAGTCATTTCTTGTGTAATAAAAATCCATAATGTTCCTTTGTCTCTGAACCACTCTATGAGCCAATCTATGATTCCATACTCTCGTCCACTATCATACTCTCATCCACTGTAATATATTTATCCACACCTGCTAGGTGTTCTTACAAATCCATGTTTTTCCGTACTATCCAAGACTCTACTGTACAACTGTCCATAATGTTGACCCGTTTATCACTATATTATCATGAAGTCTTCACTATTACAACTTATTGTACTTATGCTAACTAACTGCTCTGGATTTGTCTTCTCAAACTCTGCAAGCTACTCGAAGGATGGTTCTTTGGTCTGTCACAACTATCGCATAGACTCCCCCTATATAATATTCATATTACCTGGGAGTCTCTAAGAAGGATGGCTCAGAAAAATTCCTACTCTGATGTGTACTCATCATCATCTTCATTGGTAGATTCATCATCTCTCTGAGCTCTATCTTCTTTCTTTTTGTCTGTGGATTCATCTTTCACTAAAATGCCTCAAAGTACAATCTCTTGAACCTGTTCCTTATTTACCTATCCTTCTTTTCTTTCATTTACTTTCCAAACCTTTCTATATCTAGCATATTTCTTTTTATCTGTAGAATTTTCTTCATCTCGTTCTATTTCCAATCTTGCGATCTCTAGGACCTGATCTTTGTTCACCCATTCTTTGTGTTTTCTTATCCATACTTTCTTATATCTTATATCAATATTCTCTTTTATGGAAGTATCGATCATGCTTCTATAATCACTAGCTATGTGTCCATAGATATGACATTTGTAACATTAAATGTTACGTGGGGCCACATAGGCACTTCTTGCTTGAACATTTATTTTATAATCCCTGCAATATGCAGCCTTATGTCCAAAATTAGTACAATAAAAACAATCACCATAAAATAAATTTGCATACCTGGGAGTGAATGATCTTATTTGTGGTGCAGTCCTTCTTAATTTCGGCCTTGACTGATCATGATCATGATTGAAGTTTATTTGTGACTTCAACATGGATGGTCTTCTTGAATATGTATCTTTAATAGTTTTCTTAGATTCTCGTTGACCATGATTCTTTCCTTTGAGTACTTCTGCATAACTCTTTCTATTTTCTTCATTCTTCTTTTCTAGCAACCTAGAGTGCTTCTCTTCATTCTCTATAGTTGGCGTGGATGTTTCTGTCTCTTCAACATTCTTGTTGAGCTTGGCGATTTTACTTCTCAATGTGACGAATTCTTCTTCAAGGTTCTCAACCTCTTCTTCTTTCTTCATTATCTGAGACTTCATGAATTCTTTTGTTCTTTTCGCTTCTTCAAGCTAAATTTTTAATGTGATTATTTTTTCTTCAAGTCCTTTCTCTTCTTGACCAAACACTACCTCAATCTAGTTTAGATCGTTAGTTCTTTCCTTAAGATAATTTGTCAATATCTTCTCTCTCATTTCTTCTTCTTCCTTTTGCTCTTCTATGTTGGCTTCCAAATACTTCTTTTGATATTCAATATTTTCTTCAATCTTTCTGGCTTCTTCTAGATGAGTTATTAAGTTCTCAATGACATGTTGGGCTTCTTCAAAAATGTGAACACTTTCTTTTTTTTTCATCAATTCTTTCTTGAGTGACTTATTTTCTTCTCTTAGTTCATCTAAAGCACTAGTCAATTCTACTTCATAATTGTCTTCCTTTTCAATTAGTTTTTCTATCTCATTTACTTCACGACATTCTATTTCAAGATGTAAGTGTTTTTCACAATTAAAGTAAAACAACATACCTATGGTGATTATGTACTCTTCGTCTTTTGAATCTGTTTGACATGGTGAACATAATTCTTCTTGATTTGTACATGCATCTTCTTTGGAATTTTCTGAATCTGCGATGGGTGAAGAATATATGTCATGTAACTTATCCCAAAGTTCTTTGAGTGATGAACATTTACCAGCCTTTTCTCTTACTAGATTAGGTAATCCTTCCTAGATGAAATCCATTGCTATTTTTTTATTCTTCTTCAATTCCTTCTTGGTTGTATTCTTTGCCCTTTTAAAACTATCATATCCTATAACAACTGATAGCCAAATATAATGTCCCCGTGCCTGTAAAAATTGTTTCATCCTTTTTCTCCACATCTCATACTTTAAACCATTATGACCATTAAACATTGGTACTCCAGTCTCAAAATAATCCATGATATCCTTCCAGTGGTTAAATTGTTTCCTAAAGGAACCGGCTCTAATACCAATTGTTGGATTACTGAGAGGGGGGATGAATCGGTAATAGAGCAATTTAATCCTTTCTCACCATAAAATTCAAGTGTTATAACAATGTAGCATTATCATCCAATAGTTGCAGAGAAAATAAACAATGAACAAATGAGCAATCATACACATACACAGTACACTAATTTTTTACGTGGAAACCCAAAGCGGGAGAAAACCACATAATTATTTTTCTTATATGTCTTTAATAATTACATTCATTGGAAGCACCAACTTCCTTTGTTTTCCATCTACAACTGGAAGGAGGCTCCAACCCCCTAGTTTCTCAGGATNCTAGCTACAACCAGAAGGAGGATCCAACCCACTATGTTCTCTGACTACAACTGAAAGGTGGATACAACCACCTATCCTTGCCCCATCCAACTGCCCTAAAATAAAAGTAGAATGATGGAACCATTGTCACACTATCACTATGAGATATACTATTGTAAACTTGTACAAATCAACATGTAATCAACCTGTACCATAAACAAGTGCATCAACCATGCATCAACCATACACCAACCTATACCAAACAACCTGTAATCAACCTGTACCATAAACAAGTGCATCAAACATGCACCAACCTATACCTCAACCTGTACCATCAGTGAGTGCATCAACCATGCACCAAATATGTACCAATCATGCATCAAATACACATAAACTATGACTCATAAGGATGTACCAACATTTTTCTCAAACATGTACCCAACATGTACCTCAACCATATACCAAATACATATACCAATATAAAATTCAAAATTTATCTAACAATTCATCAC
>JASDQU010283912.1:13187-24628 GCA_032191745.1 Picea mariana
CTTTTAGAGTTTTCTTAGTGATTGATCTCGGTGAGTAGATTTATGATGTAGGAGCATCGTAAGAAGTCAAGTGAGCGTGGAGGCGAAGGACAGCTGGAAAGCGCAACACACATTTTTCACGTTTTGAAATGTTTCGAAAGTTTAAGGGAGCAGATATTAATGTAATAGTTAGGAAGATGGTGTACTTGCATTTATATATTGGAGGCTGTAAATAGATCTTGAGCGATTTCTCTCATCTGTAAGACATTAAGGAATTTATGTATACTTAATGAAAGTAGGTAGATTTGAATGTTAGATTGGACAGTTTAGAGAGCAGGAGGGAAAATGGATATTGACACCCTCATCTTTGTATTATGACATTCATTGTAAATTGTAACATTAGCATAGAGAAAAAGGAGAGGAGAGCTGTAGCAAAAAGTTGTAGAGAAGAACCCATGTACAGAAGCTTTGAATTAATATATGGAGCTTTGAATTAAACTCATGGTGTTATGATGTTTTCTGTGTATACATGCTGAATGGTATGCTGATAGTTGTGTTATTCTCTCTGTTATGCATTTGTTTTAATACTGTGTATGTAGGATTTCATGTTGAATGTTTGAAGTCTGAGAGAGAGAGAGAATGAGTTTCAATTGTTTTTCTTCCTAAGTAAGAGAAGTTCCTGCAAGGAGTGTAGTGAAACGTCTGCAAGGAGTGCATTGACAAGGGTTCAGAGTTTATCTCTGAAAGCTCAAGAGGGATACCATTGTTCTCATTCCAACATAAGTCTAAGTGAAGCACAAAATCCATGTAAGGTGTGCGCATGCTGGTTTAAAGCTTATAACTTATCAACCAAGAGGAGAGTTGAAGGACTGCTGCTACAGAAGGTTCACAGAATCAAAGAAATCAAATACCCAGGGGTATTTGAAAGTCTACCGCAAGGAGTGCGAGCAAGAATCCTTTTGGAGGTTTGAGTTTGTAAGTGAAAGCTCAAGAGGGTTAACACCTTTGAACACTTCAAAAGAAGATGAGGGTTGAAGTCATCCAGCAGAAGTAAAGTTCATACGGAAGAACCTTTCTTTATTTCACAGAAGTTGTCCAGGAGCAACGAGCGGTCGAAATTCTCTATGGAGAATTCGCGAAGTCACGAGAACCATGGGATTCCAGTGAAGTTGCAAGAAGGATAAGCATTGGATGAATCCACGCTTAGGGAGGTAAGAATCAACGTGGACCATTGATCGTGCTTTGCACAAGCCGTCAGATCATTTCAGCATTTCGGGGATCCTAACGACAAGGAGTTGAGCGCAATGGAGCGAAAGTCCCGAAGTCACGAGCTGCGACAAGAATTGAGGGGATTTTCAAGATTTCATCACTTCGAGAGCTAAGGGGTTGAGAGGAGTCAATTTCAACTGTAGGAGTTGCAAAGTGGCGAGAGATGAAAGCTCATGTGAATGCGTGTCAAATCTGTCAGGTGGGGACTGCAAGGGTGACAGGTGGCGTGTACTCATGCATCGAGGGGTCAACCTATAGTTACCCTATCGCATCTCAGGATTTTGCAAAGGAGGAGCACCAAGGATCTATAGTTCAAATTGCGAGGTTGTGAGTTGCAAGAAGTGTGAAAGGGAAGTCAGACTATCGCTGACTATCGCATTTCTGGATTTTGTAGGAAAAGAGCACGAGAGCTCAACGCTAAAATCCATGAGATTGAGAGTGCAAAAGATGCTTGTGCCAGGGCTAGTTGTGGTTGTGGGGAGGTGGAGCTCGTACCTTGTGCCTATCCGCATAAGGGGGTTTCAGAAGGACCTATGGATCGATTTGTTGAAAGTTCTAATAAGGATCCAAAATAGCCACTTCGGCTCAAGGAGATTTGAAAGATCCTACGCGGACCTTGACCCGAGGGTTCGAGGGTTTTCTGCACCAAAGTGGTATCAGAGCACAAAAAAAGTTATTTTCTTTCTGTAGAAGAGAAAGGGAGGAATTTCTCAGCCATGCCACCGAGAAGAAGAGACAGACCAATGCTTGATCCAGGAGTGGAAAAGGAAATGTGCAAATTACGTGTTAGGCTTGATGCCATGAAGACAACACAGAGGCGCACAGTTGACACTGGGGATATCAGTGAGGATGACAGTGAAAATGAAGCTGGACATGAAGGAGAAGAAGTTGCAGTCGAAGATGTCGTAGATGAACACCTATTTAGGGTTGTTTCTAGGATAGGTGCCAGAGAAAATATGAAGATTCCCATGTATGAGGGAAACCTAGATGTTGAAGAGCTTCTAGACTGGATTAGAGTTCTAGACAAATACTTTGACTATGAGGATGTTGAGGAAGATAGGAAGGTCAAACATGCTGTCACTAGACTTAAAGGGCATGCAACATTATGGTGGGATGAACTGCAGGCTGACAGACGCTGCAAAGGAAAGTAGAAAATCAAGAGTTGGGATAGAATGGTTGCGAAGATGAAAGCCAAATTCATACCCAAGGATTATCAAATTAATCTATTTTGGAGGATGCAAAATTTGAGACAGAAGCTGATGTCAGTGAAAGAATACACTGAAGAATTCTACAAGATAAACATCAGGGTATGTCATTGAGAAAACGATGATGAAAAAGTTGTCAGATACATGAATGGCCCAAGATATGACATTCAAAATGAGATGAGCATGACGATCATTTGAAATGTAGAGGATGATTATCAGATGGCTCTGAAAGCTGAAGAGAAGCTGAGCCGGAAGCAAGGTCAAAGAGGCTGAGTTAGAAGTCAAGCCAGAGGCAAGACAATTGCCCAAGATAGAACTCAGAGACCTCAAGAAAAGGGGAAGAAACCTCAAACTCAGCATGACAGAGGTGGAAGCTCACAGAGAGGGTAGTATGCTGATAGAAATACTTTTCCTCGATCTAGAGGAAGGGGAAGAGGCAGAGGAGGTGAAGTGAAATGTTTTGTTTGTGGGAAAAATAGACATAAATCTTATGAGCGTCCCGATAGAAAGAAATATGGTGGTGAAACTCACATTGTTGAATCACAAGGATGGAATGTTGAGGCAGAAGATGCTGAGGGTAGAAGATCCTTGATGATTAGGAAAGTTCTCTTAACACCCGAGAAAGAGGTAGAGAACCCAGCCCAAAGGAACAGTTTGTTTCAGACTACTTGCAAGACCAAAGATAGAGTATGCAAAGTCATCATGGATAGCGGTAGCACAGACAATCTCGTTTCTACAGAGATGGTAGAAAAGTTGGAGCTGGAGACTATCATACGTCCAAGCCCATACAGAGTTTCATGGCTACAAAAAGGACATTAGGTGAATGTCACTAAACAATGTTTAGTTGAATTTAAAATAAGAGGATATAAGGATGAAATATTATGTGATGTCATTTCCATGGATGTTTGTCATCTATTGCTGGGTAGACCGTGGAAATATGACAGGAATGTGGTTCATGATGGGAGAAAGAACACATACACCCTAGAGAAGAATGGGAGAACTCACATGTTGCTGCCGATTAAGGACAAAGAGGTGAGAAACACTGTACTTCTCATGAGTGGGAAGGAACTTCTTAATGAGGTTAAGAAGAAGGAAGACACACAATTTATTATGGTCAGGAAGCCTAGAATTGTGTTGACCAGTACAAGAGTGGATGATTTACCAAAGGAAATCTAGAAGTTGCTGGAACAGTTGCTGGAAGGTAGTGGACGAACTACCTTATTCGTTGCCACCTGAAGCTAGTTTACCAAACAAAGAAGCATACAGGTTGATGCCATAGGAGAATGAAGAAGTCAAGAGGCAAGTCCAGGATTTAATGGACAAAGGATTGGTTAGAGAGAGATTGAGTCCATGCGCTGTTCCAACTGTGCTCAACCCGAAGAAAGATGGAGACTGGATAATGTGTACAGAGTCAAGAGCGATCAATAAGATCACCATCAGATACAAATTTCCATTGCCAAGAATGGACAATTTGATGGATTTCTTGAGTGGAGCAAGATTCTTTTCAAAGATTGATTTGAAAAATGGATATCATCAAATTTGTATGAGAGAAGGTGATGAATGGAAGACAACATTCAAAATGAATGAAGGGATGTATGAGTGGCTTGTTATGTCATTTGGCTTAAAAGATGCGCCTAGTACTTTCATGAAATTGATGAATGAATTCCTGAAAGAGTTCATCAGAAAATTCATCATTGTATATCTTGATGATATATTGATTTTCAGCAAGACTGAAGCAGAACACTTGGAGCATTTAGCTACAATGATGAGAAGGTTACAACAAGAGAAGTTACTGATAAATGTGAAGAAATCATCATTTATGAGGACATAACTCATTTACTTGGGTTTTGTTATCTCTGCAAATGAGCTGAAGATGGACCCAGAAAAGGTAGAAGAAATTAAGAATTGGCCATCACTGAAAAGTGTGTTTGAAGTTCGAAGCTTCCATGGTTTAGCTAGTTTATAGAGGAAATTCATCAGAAATTTCAGTGGGATTAGTGCACCGATGATGGATACGGTGAAGAAAAGACACAAATCTTTTCGTTGGACAGAGGAAGCAGAGAAGAATTTCAACCTGCTGAAGAAGAAGATCACTGGGCAGCCAATTTTGGTTTTTCCAGACTTTAGCAAGACATTTCAGGTCAAGTGTGATGCAAGTGGGTTTGCAATAGGAGCGGTCTTGAGCCAAGATGACAGTTCGATTGCATGCTTTAGTGAAAAACTAAATGAAGTGAAGATCAAGTACTCCACATATGACAAAGAATTCTATGAGGTCATACACGCGCTGAAGAAGTGGAGGCACTATTTGGTTCCTAAAGAGTTTGTTTTGTACAACGATAATCACGCTTTGCAATTCGTGACTCAACAAGACAAGTTGTACCAAAATCATGCTAAATGGGTTGAATACATGCTAAATTTTACTTTTGTAACTAAGCATATTTTTGGAACTGCTAACAAAGTTGTTGATGCTTTGAGCAGGAAATGTTTGCTTATGTAGGAATTTAGAGTCAAGACTTTGGGTTTTGATAACCTCAAAGAAATGTACAGGGATGACCCAGATTTTAAAGAAGCATATGAGGCGTTTGAGAATCCAATTCTCTGGGACGGAAGCCAGTGGACTGAATATATGATCCAGGATGGATTATTATTCAGGGGCAATCAGTTATGTATTCCAAAATGCTCCATGAGGGAGAATCTACTGAAAAAAAAACACAGTGGAGGGTTGGCCGGGCACTTTGGTCATGACAAAACGTTCTCAAAGTTGAATGGCTCGTATTTTTGGCTAGGGATGAGGACAGATGTAAAGAAATTTGTGGACAGATGCAGGATTTGTCAACACACAAAAGGAAAAAGGTAGAACATAGGGTTGTATCAGCCATTACCCATACCAAAAAGGTCGTTGGATGCAGTGAGCATGGATTTCATATTGGGACTGCCAAGAACAAAAAGAGGATGTGATTCAATCTTTGTGGTAGTCGACATATTTTCAAATATGGCACATTTCATACCATGACAAAAAACCAGTGACGCAACTCATATTGCGAACCTGTTTTTCAAAGAAGTCATTAGACTTCACGGCTTGCCAAGGAGTATAGTTTCTGATCGGGATACTAAGTTCGTGGGACATTTATGGAGGACTTTATGGAAGAATCTGGGGACAAGTTTGTCATTTATCTTAGCGTATCATCCTCAAATGGATGGGTAGATAGAAGTTTTAAACAAAAGCTTGGGAGATTTACTGAGGAGCCTAGTGACTGAACACCACAGTCAATGGGATCACATTCTGCCACACGCGAAATTTGCTCATAATGATTCGATCAATAGAAGCATAGGGCAGAGTCCATTACAAATTGTATATGGAATGAAACCAAGGGGAGTTTATGAATTAAAAGATTCGGAACAAATAGAATTTAGGAGTGCTAGTGTAGAGGACTTTGCAGAAGCAATGGAGGAGCTTCACAACCGAGTTAAGGAGCGATTGCAGAGTTCAAGTCAAGGATACAAGCGAAGAGCAAATCATCACAGGTGAGAGATTCAATTTGAAATTGGTGATCTAGTTCTTGTGCATCTAAGGAAGGAAAGGTTCCCAAGGGGAACATATAACAAACTGAAAATGAAAAATATTGGACCATGCAGAGTCATGAAGAAGTTTAGGGTAAACACATATAAGATTGAATTACCCGATGTGATTGGAATTTCACCGATATTCAATGTTGCGGATTTGTACCCTTACAGAGCTGAAGAAACAGGAGTAGAGGATGAGCAAACAAAGGTTCAGTGGGCCAAACAGATGCCTATAGCTGAAAAGCCACAGATGGAAAGCATAATTGACAAGAGAGTCAGCAAGAAGACCAGGAGGAAGGAGTATTTCAAATACTTAGTCAAGTGGAAGGGACATCCAGTTGAAGATGCTAGCTGGGAAGATGAAGTAGAAATTCATAAGCATGGATAGACTGTGAAAAATCTTATGAATAGGATTTCATGAAAAATTTCAAGCAAGGGAGTATGATGCAGGAGCATTGTAAGCAGTCAAGAAAGCGTGGAGGTGAAGGACAACTGGAAAGTGCAACACACATTTTTCACGTTTTCAAATGTTTCGAAAGTTTAAGGGAGTGGATATTAGTGTAATTGTTAGGAAGATGGTGTACTTGCATTTATATCTTGGAGGTTGTAAATAGATCTCGATCGATTTCTCTCATCTATAAGACATTAAGGCATTTATGTATACTTAATGAAAGTAGGTAGATTTGAATGTTAGATTGGACAGTTTAGAGAGCAGGAGGGAAAACGGAAATAGACACCCTTGTCTTTGTATTATGACATTCATTGTAAGTTGTAACATTAGCATAGAGCAAAAGGAGATGAGAGCTATAGAAAAAATTTGTAGTGAAGAACCCATGTACAAAATATTTGAATTAATATATGGAGCTTTGAATCAGACTCATGGTGTTATGATGTTTTCTATGTATACATGCTGAATGGTATGCTGATAATTGTGTTATTCTCTCTGTTATGCATTTGTTTTAATACTGTGTGTATGTAGGATTTCATGTTGAATGTTTGAATTCTGAGAGAGAGAGAGAGATAATGAGTTTCAATTGTTTCTCTTCCTGAGTAAGAGAAGTTCCTGCAAGGAGTACAATGAAATGTTCGCAAGGAGTGCGTTGACAAGGGTTCAGAGTTTATCTCTGAAAGCTCAGGAGGGATATCGTTGTTCTCATTCCAATAGAAGTGTAAGTGAAGCACATAAGTCATGCAAGGTGTGCATAGGCTGTTTGAAAGATTATAACTTATCAACCAAGAGGAGAGTTGAAGGATTGCTATCGTAGAAGGTGCACAGAGTCAAAGAAATCGAATACCCAGGGGTACTTGAAAGTCTGCTGCAAGGAGTGCGAGCAAGAATCCTTTTGGAGGTTTGAGTTTGAGTTTATCTCTGAAAGCTCAGGAGGGTTAACACCTTTGAACACTTCAAAGGAAGATGAGGGTCAAAGTCATCTAGCAGAAGTAAAGTTCATAAGGAAGAACCTTGGTTTATTTCACAGAAGTTGTCCAGGAGCAACGAGTGGTCGAAATTCTCTGTGGAGAATTTGCGAAGTCGTGAGGACCGTGGGATTTCAGTGAAGTTGCAAGAAGGATAAGCATTGGATGAATCCACCCTTTGGGAGGTAAGAATCAATGTGGACCGTTGATCGTGCTTTGCACAAGCCGTCAGATCATTTTGGCATGTTGGGGATCCTAACGACAAGGAGTTGAGCACAGTGGAGCGAAAGTCCCGAAGTCGCGAGCTACGACAAGAATTGATGGGAGTTTCGAGATTTCGGCACTTCAAGAGCTTGGGGGTTGAGAGGACTCAATTTCAATTGCAGGAGTTGTGAGGTGGTGAGAGCCGAGAGCTCGTGTGAATGCATGACACATCTGCCAGGTGGGGACCACAAGGGTGATAGGTGGTGTGTACTCACGCATCGAGGGGTGAACCTATAGTTACCCTATCGCATCTCAAGATTTCACAAAGGAGGAGCACCGAGGCTCTACACTTCAAATCACGAGGTTGAAAGTTGCAAGAAGTGTGAAAGGGAAGTCATTCTATTGCTGACTATCGCATTTTGGGATTTCGTAGGAAAAGAGCAAGAGAGCTCAACGCTAAAATCCGTGAGATTGAGAGTGTGAAAGATGCTTGTGCTAGGGCCAGTTGTGGTCATGGGGAGGTGGAGCTTGTATCTTGTGCCTGTCTGCATAAGGGGGTTTCAAAAGGACCTGTGGATTGATTTGTTGAAGGTTCCAATAAGGATCCAAAAGAGCCACTTCGACTCAAGGAGATTTGAAAGATCCTGCGTGGAACTCGACCCGAGGGTTCAAGGGTCTACTACACCAATATGATTTGGTTGATAAGATTGATGAGACAAGTTGTTGTGATAGGTTGTTTGGATAGGTTGTTATGATAGGTTATTCATACAGGTTTGGTGCATGGTTGATGCACTTATTCATGGTATAGGTTGAGGTAAAGGTTGGTTCATGGTTGATTCTCTTGTTTATGGTACATGTTGATTACAGGTTGTTTGGTGTAGGTTGGTGCATGGTTGATGCACTTGTTTATGGTATAGGTTGATTACAGGTTGTTTGGTATAGGTTGGTGGATGGTTGATGCACTTGTTTATGGTACATGTTGATTACAAGTTGAGGTACAGGTTGATGCATGGTTCAAGTTATTGGTACAGGTTGTTTGGTGTGGGTTGATTGGTACAGGTTTACATCAGTATATCTCACAGTGATAGTTTGAAAGTGGTTCCATCATTCTACTTATATACCATGGAGGTTGGACAAGGAAAGGACATGTGGTTTTATCCACCTTCTGGTTGTAGCCGAAGAATATAGGGGGTTGTAGCCTCCTTCTGGTTGTAGCCAGAGAATTGGGCAGTTGGAGCTTCCCTCAAGTTGTAGATTGAGAAACTAGGGGTTGGAGCCTCCTTCCAGTTGCAGCTAGAAAACAAAAGAAGTTGGTGCTTCCAATGAATGTAATTCTCAAAGACATACGAAAAATAATTTCATGGTTTTCTCCCTCTTTGGGTTTCCATGTAAAACACTGGTGTACTGTGTATGTGTGTGATTTCTCATTTGTTCATTGTTTATTTACTCTACAACTTTTGGATGATAATGCTACATTGATATAACACTTGCATTTTTATGGTGATAAAGGATTACATTTCTCTGTTACTTCACCCCCCCTCTCAGTAATCCAAAAACATCATTGAGCTAGCAATATTAAGTTTTCTCCTTTTTTATATTTTGTCATCATAAGCTAAGGGATAAAACCCAAACCCTAATTTTGCAGCTATCATGAAACTTGCAAGATATATCTCTTTTCATAATAATTATTTTTCAAGGTTAGTGTGTTAAGATTATTTGCATCATATACATAACCTAGAAATCCCAAAAGTGTAGACTATGATAGTTAGCATTGGAGATAAGAAAAAGTAGAAATTGTGCAGCGTGGGCACACTACACAAGCGCTGTAAGTGTCATTTTTTGCAGAAATGGGTTTCATCATGAAGGACACATATTAGATGAAATAGGCAGGTTTGAAGGTGATATTAAGGTTGCTTCATCGTAGGAATATATACAGGTTATATCAACATGAAGTTAAGTCTCATTCTGTAACCCTATAACTTCTAGGGTTTTGGGTTTTGATGGAAAAATTATTATTTTAAGGAATGATGACTATTTCCAGAGATCTATATTATGTTATTTCAAGCTCATATGTTAGTAAATGGTCATTAAGGTCCATCTCCAGGTCAAACAAGGGAAGAAAATGGAAATAGGGCACTCGTTGCATAGTCAGCTCACTGCGCAAGTGCATTTTTATCATAACTCTTAAATCATGTGTCTGTTTTCTATGAAATTTTTATATGAGACACATGAAGGTAATATAAATAATATCACTTAATTTCAGGTCAAAATGCTTCACTATTTGCGAGAAATGGGAAACCGTCATCTACATCATTTTTTAATTTTATCGAGATCCATGCTCTAGGTTTTTCCCAAATTTCTCCATTTGAAGCATAATGATGATATAAAGTTGTTGAACAAAATTAAACCCAACCCAGTTTACCATTTGAGAGAAACTCAAAAAATACCAACTACAGAAATTTCATTGTACAAACACATTGCGCAAGTTCTGAAGAATACAACTGCACAACGCAATGCATAACACACTGTGCAACTGTGACAGGGAAGACATATCATCATCGAAGTCGACCTCATTGCATCTCCACCTATACCAGATCTCCTATAAAAACTTCATATCTTGATGGCAAGAAGATAGAGAGTTAGGTGTCATTTTAGTCAAAGTTGTTTTGATGCATTTAATGTAATAAGTTGACTTCTATATTTTAGCTAGTTAGTTCCTATTTTAAATGAAATTGAATCCAAACTATAGGAAAGTGGTTGAATTTGACCTCCTTAGCTTGACTAAGACTTTTTTCTATATATTTTTCTAATTTTGATTGACTAAGGGTTGGCAGAAGTGTAGACGAACATTTTGGGCATCTTGTAATTTGCTAGTTTTTAATGGAATATCATTACAAAAATATTGAGCTGCTCTTACCAAGGATTCTAGTGATGGTAATCTGAAGTATGTGTTTTACTATGTGTCTGCATTCTTTGTTTCCTTTCCATTTCATCTTTAATCTAAAACTACTTGATTGGAAATTAGTGATTTAGAATTCAACTAGTTTGATGCTCTAGAAGCAATTAAGTATTGTAGTGATTTTTCCCCCCTTCTTACATTGTATTACTGTTGGATATATTACACACTCACCTATAATTATTTTCCTAAGTTTGATAGTCCAATGTTGAGAACGATTCCTTAGATGAGAATATTCTCTCTAGAGAATATTCCCCTACAAAATAGGACATTCCTCTTCAGTTCATAGTCAGTTACACTCAGTTACACTCAGTTAGACTAGTGGAAGTCACTCATGCATGGAAACCTCAATTTTATCACCAACAGTTGCATGTGTCTCTCTCACTTCCACACGTGTCTCAGTTAACTGTTGATTGCATGCATCCGTTAACTAGGATTAGGTGGAAGTTCACTCCAATGTCTGTCAGTGAGTGTCTATATCTCTCTAGATCACTACTATGGCACATTCAAAGTTTTTTTGTCCAAAACAGAGTTCAGGAAGTGAATTTATGATCGTTTTAAAATCAACAAAATTTCAGTGTTTTTTTCGGAAACGACCGCATGGTTTTCAAAATTTCATCCAAACTTTATTTGGATCTTTTTCATTACAAGAAGAAAAAGTGGATATGTGTGGAACTATCAATGGTGCATCTACTTCATCAGATCCATGCAGACATCTACATCTTCAACAAAAACTTTAACGAGCACAAACTTGCATAGTTGAGAGGTCTTCTTGGAGTGAAGGACAAGGTTGCTTAGCAACTGCTTTTTGTTCCTTCTCTTATATTTTTTTATTCATTGTAATTTGT
>JASDQU010283916.1:0-14541 GCA_032191745.1 Picea mariana
AAAAAAAAAACATTGACTCTCCATATGACGAACTATATGAGAATGTTGTTACTTATATCAAGATTCTTAACTTCTTTAAGAAATCCTACACTCATAAACTAAACTGGTTTGGAGTGATATGAGATGTGAAGGTTGTTTCCTTTGTCATATCCTAAGCCATGTCGATTTTTACTAAATAGAAATTCTTCCCAAGGTCTTACAATCATTTTGGAAACATCATTTTGTAATTCTTGATGTTTTTCTTTTGTATCTTCAAATTCACATTTGTTGTTGTTGTTGTCACTCTGTGCTTCTTCCTGAGACTTGTCTTCATCAAGACTTTTCTCCATTGGTTTACTGTATGATTCCTTCTCGTAGCTAGTTAAGGAATCATCAACCATATCTTTTATTGTCTCTATATAAACCATTAGGTCATATGTATCACAAGAAGCATCAACCATTTTTATTAGGTCATATGTATCACAAGTTGCATTAGCCTTTTGTATGAGGTCCTGCATATGTTGCATCAATCACGTCCTCAATTTGTTTCCACTTTTGAATTAATTTTAGCTCAAGCGATTCAATCAATTGATCTTTCATAGCGATTCAATCAATTGATCTTTCATATCAATTACCCAATTATGCAATTCATGTTTGTAGTCTTGTAATTTCTTGATTGGCATTTTGTAAACACTTTCTTCCTTTACCCATTTGTGATTTTGCACTTGCCACTCTCTCTTGAGCTTGTTTATTTTCTATCACTCTTGCTTTATTGTTGTTATGCTTAGGGTGTCGGTTACTATCCAGAATGCACCCCAACTTGTGATTTTTATAATGATTTAATTTTGATGACTCACTTGACCTCCCTTTTCAATTTTAGGGAGGGTCTTGATGATAACTTTCACAATTGATTTTTGTCTTGAAAAACACTTTATTAACTTGAAAGGGTTTAACACTTTACCCTTTGTACAATTTCATGCTCATATTCAATTGTAATATCCCAAGGCCGAGCCCTGATTGTAATTATGAATGTAACATGTTTTGTAGGCTGGTGAGCAAAGTATTTATAAGTTGGTAGGCTTATGTGTTTATTAGGCCAGAGAGCCTAGGTGTTGAAGGCCAGGAGCCTGTTTTGTACATGAAAAAATTCATATTATTTATATAAACAACATCATTGCGTGTAGACCTACCATGAAGAAAGAGTATGGGGGACTAAGCTCCACTAGGTTGGGTAAGGGAGGGGGGCTGAGAGACTAGAAAAAGGGGCTAAGCTTGAGGGCTTAACCCAAGGGAATATTATAATGTATTTCCTTAGATTACTAAAGTTTGGGGAAATAAATCCAGTTATCCTAAGTTCCTTAGGGAGGAGGAACGGATTCCAAGTGGAGAGGAACGTGCTCTTGGAGAGCCAAGTGTCACCTAGGACGCATGCAGATTTATGTGGGAATTTCCACCGTTGTTAGGGGGTTCATGTACGATTTTGGCCATCTTTCCGAAGGAGTTCGCTCTCAGCATTGTAAAGAGGCAAGCCATATGTTGCCCCAATTCACTCACGCATTGAGCATGCACTCAGTCGGTCAATTCTGTCATTGTTGAACCCTTTACCTTCATAAACCTGTGTAAATTGTCCATCCATCCCTTGCCTTACCAGAGTTTGCTACCATGGTTACCTGGTTGACTTAAGAGTTGGTTTGAAGAGGCATGTTGTCATGCATGTGGGTAACTCTCCCAGGTGAGAGAGTGTGGATAGAAGAAGCGGGCTATCAGGCTTGTGAGCAACTCTCTCTAGGTGAGAGAGTGTGCCGAGGAAGTGAGTTCTCCTTGAGGGAGTCCAGTGGTAGTTACAGAGCTCTGAGAATTCCGTCTGGCCTATTGTTGAAGCCCTGGAAGGGAGGTGGAGCAGTCGATGGATTGTGAGACAGTGAAGGTGTACACTCCTGGGGTGGGACATACATGTGGGGAATGAGAGTTTGTGAGTGGTGGGCATAAGTGGCTCCTTGGAGGAAATCCTTCATGTTGTACTATGTAACTTCATGTTGTCACTGCCTAGCCTAGGGATCCCTTGCCCGGTGGAGTTTAGTCCCAGCTCGGGGGTGACCCACTACTGAGAGTGATGAGTAGTGTGGTCTAAGGCTGGGAGGTTCGTGGAAGGTTTGCACGCAGTTGGTGGTCTTCTATTAAAAGATAAGTGCCACTTCTATGTTCATTTACATGATGTGTAATTGTACATGTGATATAATTGATGAGTAATGCCTGGATATATTGTATATGTTGTATGTGTAGGCTTACTATTATTTCTGCATTAATCTGTGTATTATTAGAATATGTCGTCTATATGTTTATATATAGGTAGATGATAATTGTCATTTTTATGTTTATATGGATGTGTATGATGTTTCCGCAAGTATCTTTGTGTGGCATATCCCAGTAGATTAAGGTTGGGGTTGTCACAGAATGGTATCAGAGCGAAAAGTATGTTTACGGAGTGATGTTGCCCCGGCCTGTTGGTGGTTGGGGAAGTCAAGAATTGGTATCAGAGCCATGGTTTCGACACTGAGCCTGGATGGGCCATGGTAGTGGTTAATGAAGCAAATGTTTCATAGTGAATTGTTGTCGAGAGGGACAAATTATGAACCTCAGAGCATCCCTGGGTGCCAAGAAGGCATTGTGTGAACACTAGGACTGTGTTCAAAATCTCAGGAAGCATAATGGCTTGGGGAATGGCAATAGAGAAAGAAGCCACAACAACCATTGTGTTGGGCCACGAAATTTGAAATTGGGTTGTAGGATCTGTTCGGGAGGAAGCAGATCCTTCACAACTGTCAGATCTGGAGAAAAGTGCATGAAAGTTAACCCCTAAGTACTTCGGACTCTTCGACTTCGACGAAGTTTATGTGTTATATAGTAGAAAGGGCCGAAGTTCCGAAGTCTCGGACTGGATCTACACCGTAGATCTAGGGAGAAGTGCTTGATCGCTGGTTTTGACCAAGGACAGATCATAACTGTTTGATCAAGCCAAGAGAAAAAGGTAAGGCACAATAGTGAAAAGAAGATCTCAGTTGTCAGATCCACGCGTGGGTGGTTGTGAGCCATAGATCTCACAACAGTTCTTAAATTCAACGTTCAGGAGAAACAAAGTGGTGAAAACTCCTGAAGTTCGGAGTTAGTCTAGACCGTTCATCGAAAGAGACACATGTTAGTAGATTGGCTAGTTCGAGAATTCGACGTTCAAGAGAAACGGAGTGTGCTGACGTGCAAACTCCTGAAGTCCCGAAGTCCAGATGTAATCCAGATCATTCATCGAAAGAGACACATGTCATCAGATTGGCTAGTTCAAGAATTCAACGTTTGGGAGAAATGGAGTGTACTGACGCGCAAACTACCGAAGTCCCAAAGTTCGGAGTTCATCCAAACCGTTTGTTAAAAGAGACATGTGTGGGCAGATCAGATTATTTAGGAGTTCGACGTTCGGGAGAAATGGGGTGTGTTAAGGCGAATTCTTCCGAAGCCCAAAATACCGAAGTGGCATGATGATGTCACCCAAGGTGACATGGACTTCCATAGTCCTGCCACGTGTCAGTCATAATGGAACTTTGATGACCTTGTTGGACCAAAAGCAATCTGACACGTGGGGCCACGTGTCACCATCTTATACGATGGCAGATGTACTATGTGGACCCCGGAAGGTTAAGTGGTTCGGGAGTTTGGCATTCGGGAGAATTGGAGTGTGCTAGTGTGAAAAGTCCCAAAGCCGAAGAACAGAAGTGGCGTGGAATGATGACGTTGTCAGTGGTGAGGTGGACCTTTCCTAGACATGCCATGTGCCACCACATTAATTGTTGACATTTGTACCATGTGGACCCCGGAAGGTAAATTAGTTCGAAAGTTCGGAGTTCGGGAGAATTGGAGTGTGCAAGTGTAAAATCTTCTGAAGCCCTGAAGTGACGTGGCCTGTTGACATCACTAGTGATGACGTGGACACATGGGATGTGTGCCACATGTCAGTGAGTTAGGAACCTTTTGAAGACAGAAACTCCATTTAGAACGTGACATGTGTCACCTGTCATATTGGGCCATGTGTCCGCTTCTAGTATTCTGCCACGTGGCACTCTTCTTGAGCATGGTTAGTGGGGCCCCTGATGATCACAGGGGACACGTGGCACCAGATCGTGAAGTCTGGAGACTTGGTACTCTAGAGGAAAGATGTTATAGTAGCATTGAGTAGAGAACTCTCGAAGGTCAGAGTCTACCTTGATCGTGGATCACGGAGGACACGCGACAGCCGGTGTGGTAGTCCGGAGACTTGACACTCTAGAAGAAATGGTTCATAATCGAGTGGGAGGAAGAAATCCCCGAAGTCCCATAGCGTCGAAGTAACGTGGCATGATGACATCACCGGGGGTGACGTGGAAGTATTCGAAGATTTGCAGTTCGAGAGTTTTTGGGTGTGCAGATGTGAAATTCTCTGAAGTCCCAAAGCCATAAAGCTCCGAAGTCCCAAAACCTCGAAGCTCTGAAGTCTCAAATCCCCGAAACTCCGAAGTCCCCGAGTCCCGAAGCCCAGAGTTCCATAGTAAATATCAGTCGTTGGATGTTGGGAAGTTGTGGATCATTGATTGTTAGAGCAAGATTTGTCTCACCCTATGCAATATTGCAGAGAGGGCCTTATTCCATTTCCCTATCCAAACTTATCTTCCCTGCTGATAAAATCCAGAGACAAAAATACAAATGTTTCCACTTGTATGCATCTTGCACACTATACAGCAAGCGTATACGCAAGTTGCTCCACTACAACCCACGTATATTGAGATTAGTGCCAGAAAATCAAAATTAAATGTCGGGTTTCCATGTCACAACAGGAGATCTCTGATCCTTGGCCTTCCATACACTGGAAACGTTCCAACTCAACCCTCCAGTTCCATTTTGAAGGCTATAAGTGGGCCAAATCCGAGTTATGGAAAAGGAGAAAGAATTCAACTTTGAGAGCAAAGTTACTCTAGAGAAATTATAACTTCATATTGAGTCTTCATCCCTTTGTCCTTTAAGTCTGAACACAATGTTCATCCCCCAAGTTCTTCCCTTATTGATGAAAAACCTCATTGTCTCCCTTCTATGAGATTGCCTTTGCTGGAGGATTGAAGTGGTGAAGGCTCAGCTGGAAGGAACTTGGTTTCTCGATTCTGAACCGTGCCGACATAGAAGTCTGTAATATTTTCACTTCTGGTGATCATTTATTAATAGAAATACTCTCTTCCCGTCCAATTGATATCTTGCAAATATATGAGTTATTATCCATGGGCATGTTTGTTTTTTATATTAATGGATTATGCTATCTAATGTGTTAACCTTTTATATTATCACTATATGCTTGCTCTGCTTGTTTGTTGAGAACTTGTTGTAGGTATAAAGCTTTGGGTCAAAGTGCTCAACGGTGGACATCATCAAACATCTGGACGAAGTAGGTCCCTTTCTTATCTCGCTTGCACATTGGTTTATATAACATGTTTTTGGGATAGAGTTGATTTATGCAGTCATATCCGTCTGTTGTGGTTTACCCTAGCCATAGAGAGATTTTCCTCGTAACAGAATTGGCGACCGTACTGGAGATGAATCTTCTTTCTTAGGGTTTGAAGTACTTTTCTCCTTAGATTTCTCTCATTTCTATTGAGGTTCTTGTCGTGTCATTGCTTGGCAGATCCTGTGCATTCTAGGTCTGAGTTTTCATCCTTTCTCCCTTGCCTGGCCTTGTTTTAAAGCATATACACACTTTTTGCCTTGACAGTTGTGTATACACGCGGGTTGTCTCACTGCAAGCTCTGTATATATGCTCTGTTTGCATAAACAATCGTGTACATTAGTTTGCCTTGTCTTTTTGCCTAGTTTGGTGTTTGTTGGGTGGGATTTGATGCTTGTTGAGCCTTCTTGGGTCTTTCTAGTGTCTGTTGAGTGCTTGTGGGATGACAGGAAACCCTCTTTTGGTTGAATTTTTGGGTGAAGTCTTTCTCATCATCTTTTCATTTTTTATTGTCCTTGTACATTGGGTTGGGTGTTTTGTTGCTTGATAGCCTGCTTGAGTTATCTTTTTCTATACACAGTAGGATTATATATCAAGTTACTTTTCAGTCAGTGCATTTTTAGTTTTGTTATATTGAAAATACAAAAAAAATGGGCATTTTGCATTGCTTGACATTTTTGTCTTTTGGAGTCCTTTTCATTAGCTTAGTGCATATAGTGAAAGATTGCATTTTACTTCAAAATTGCAGAGTTGAATTTGAAAATTGCATTGGTTTTTAGAAGCATATTATTCATTGAAAGTTAAAGTTAGACTTTGCATTATTTTCATATTTACTTTTCTTGCAGAGTCATAACATCATGAGTTTCACTACCATACATTTTTAAGTAATCACGACCATTAAAATTAACGCTATAATTTAAAATTGATTAGTCATGATTTCATTTTCTAGGGTGCACAAACTAGATTAGGATTTAGTGCCTTGGAATAGGATTTTGTGAGTAAAATTCTCCAAGGCAATTAAATCAACATATGTGTCTGAGAAAAGAAGTGGAGAAATCCAGTGTATAATTGGTAATATCAGGAGGCTCCGCTCACACCGGAGTTAATCATGAGGTCGCGCGAAGTTGGTTGAAGGGATATCCCCTCGATACCTTCCTAGCGTCAGAGATATTTCTAGGGATCTATTCGTATCTAGGGATCTTGCTAGTGCCTTTACCCCCGTGAGAAGCGATACTTTCAAGGTTTCGGGCTTTTCTACCCTACCCATACAGTGGACCTGACTTACGACTGCTCGCCTGTGCATCGGTTATACATTGGATGATCAGTTGCTTGACTTAGGTGTCTCATAGGTTACTTGCATGGGTTATTCTACAGGTACCCTTGGTCAGATAAGGATTGAACATCACACAACGTTTATGGAGGATTACCTCTCCGGGGGGATCTGACCGACTAGTTGCTAAGCCCATGAGGGCCCTTATAACTGATTATGTTACCTCAGATATTTAGCAGGGAGTCTCGGGCCCCTCTTGGGCAAGACATACCTTCTTTAGGGAGGGATGCCACTCAACCACTTTACCTCGTTTGTATGCATATTGTTCGTTTGACTTTGGTGTTCTCTTTGATTATTAGTTGACCTTAGGGGTCTATACTGAGCTTTCATTATCATGGATAGTGGAGTCCATTTTGCTCCCTCGGTTACCGCTACCCACCCCATGATGCCCTCTCATTTCATGGGGACGAATTCGTCCGCTTTTCATAATGGTGTGCAAAATTATGATACTCAGTCAATGCCTTGGGTCTCTAATCATTTTTCTCATGGTATGTCAAACATGTATTCGCACTTGCCATACTCTGTCTCGCCTCTTTATGTGAATCAAAGTTTTGGGTTTGGGGGCATGATGCCTCCTTATTATCCCTCTCCATTTGGTGGGATTCATATCCCTCAAACACCTCTTACGGTAGGAGGTTGGAATCTTCCTTCCTACGAATCCACTTTGCGAGAAGCAAGTGCCCAAATAGGCATTCATTCTACTTATTACACTCCATCCACTTATCCTTCTTCCACCATGTTGGTTCCTATGAACACTTTTCCCATGGATGACCTCCATCTGTCCTTTGGTGTTTCACTTGGGGGAAGTTATTTTTATAGTAGGGGCAACCCCCTTCACAAAGTTCCTTCATCTGGGGGCAACATGTATCCTCACTCGAATAATCCTTATCATGCTTTTGTCTCTTCCCAGACATCTACTTCAGTGTCAATGCCCTTACAACCCTTTACGAATCAATATGGAGGAGAATACTATCCTGCCGGACAGGGACAGGGTGTAAACCAGGATCCTTCCTGGCCTGCAATTTCTTAAAACCAATCTTTCCTTGGACCTTGGTCTCAAATTTCGCAACCCACCGCCACCACAAGTCCAGTCACTGTAGGTCATAATGGCATTATATCACCAACCTCTGCAAGTCATGTTGAAGACCAACAACTAGTCGTTGTAAGTCATGCTAGGGGCACAAGTCTCATCACTGCTAGTCACACTGCACATACATCACCAACCTCTGCTAGTCATGTTGGAGATTTGTCACCATCCACTACAAGTCATGCTAGGGGCATTCATACGATTGAGAAGCCTAGATGTTTCAGACGTAAGGCTAGATTCCTTTGCAGGACTTGCGAAGGAAGTCACCTTACTCGTTTGTGTCCTGCTACTGCCGAGATACTGAAAGCATGGTTCTCACTTGAGGGCCCTTCAGGTTCTGATTTGTTTATGGTTTCCCCACACTCCATTCCTTCTTTGGTTGATACAACAGTCATGTTGATGCAATCTTTGGCTGACACCCCTATTCCTTTAGGGGCTAATGCATCCCTTGACCTTGTCGTCTTGCATCATGTTCAACCAACGGTCGTGTCGATGCAATCTTCGACAGACATCTCTCCTATGTTTGGGGGTGATGCGTCTCTTGACCTTGTTGTCTCACATCATTTTCAACCAGTGGTCACACCAATGCAATTTTCGGTCGATCCCGTTCTTCTAGTTCTAATTCTAGTCATATACCTTCTATATCATGTTGTCAACATTCCTCATAATGCCCCTTCTGAACAAGAGAGAGTTCAACTCTCCCTTCAAGACCTGGAGACGTTCCCTTTAATTGGGATGGTCTTGTGGGGTATCCAATGCCCCCTTCTATGTCTTTTCCGGTAAGAGAGATTATCCGATATGTCACGGAGATGATATCCTCTGCTAATGCTTTATCCTCCTCGACTTGGAAAGCTTTGGGTTTTCCCAAGCTTATGTCGGCTATTCGTAAGATACTGACATTCCACAGAAGTATTGCACGGGAGCCTTGGCCTCCCCCATTACATGGTACTTAGAATAACATCCACGAGTCCGATTTAAGATCTTTTTCGACTCGTCTAAAAAGCGAAAAGATTGTTGAGTGAATTTGTCCCTTTCACACTCGTTAAATTGGACTTGAAAGGTCGTGAGTCTTAGTTAAGCTCTTTTCAGACTCGTTTTCAAAAAGTGGAAATATTTCCGAGTGATTTGTCCCTTTCACACTCGTTAAGTTGGACTTGAAAGGTTGTGAGTCTTAGTTGAGCTCTTTTCCGACTCGTTATTAAAAAACAAAAAGATCGTCGAGTGAACTTGTCTTTTTCACACTCGTAAATTGGTTTTGAAAAGACGTCTATTTGGCACAAGTTTATCCCTTTTTCACACCAAGTAGACTAAAAGACATAAAAAGGACATTTTTTGGCGTTAAGTTGTGATTGCATTTCATGCCCTTGCTTGTAGTATTGAGCCTGTAGTCGGTACTTGCTTTGCGTTATAAACCGTTTACCTCAGCAGTTTTGCATCCTCAACCAAGCAGAGCCTTGTTTATATCCTTCACAATTTGACACCTTATACTTAAGAGGGAACATCCCACCGAGTGTCCATCTCCCGCATGCACTTCCCTGCATTGAGCATAGGTATGTTCCACTGTTGGAACTAGTTTTTCTTACTTGCGACACTCATTTCCTCCTATGTATCATAACATTCATTTTTCTATGAAAAAAAAAAAAAAAACGGTTGAGAAGGGAGTATTATCTTGTATCGGCAGCAATCGCATCGCCTTTGAACATAGCACAAAGTTATTTGAGTCCATTCATCATCATAATTTTGGGATTAACATGGCCTTAGGAAGTTGAGCTCGTTATAGAGACTTCTCTACCGACCGGTTACCCTTCTAGTCCCTATAGAGAATTTCATTGATGCATGCTACATCTTATGGTTTCATCATTGGGTCTATGCTGCCGGAGTCCTCCGTATGTCTCATGCTCCTGTTCAAAGGAAATCTATCAACCTGTGTCGGCCACTTCTCAAAACTATTGACTTTGCATGTCGGCCATACCCTCAGTTTGTCTTAGAATCACATGCTATTGTAGTCCTATCATGCACCTTGGCCCTACTTTCATCATTTGTAGGTAACCTTGAACCCAACAGTCGAAATTTCATCATTGGTCGTTGACTGGGTGGTTTCCCTCATGTTCGACGGCAATACATCTATTCACACATTGGGATTCTTGCAATGTCTTGGATGCAATTAGCCTTATTGGTGGTTTCCTCACCTTTGTCAACAGTTTTCATCATTGGCTGTTATTTAGAGGGTCTTTTTCGTGTACCGCTTGCACTTGGCACACGTGAAAAATGCACAAGGTCGTTGGTTCGTGAACATGTTCTTCATCCGATTTCCACCACATCATGAAGCTCCTGCTTTGTACCTCGTGCTGACTAATGAGAGATGCCTTAATGCTCTCCTTTCAGCGAGTCTCTTTCCATCGACTTCAACCCATTTATTCTGGAAACATGACCTAGAGTCTTATGAGTACCTTGAGGCTTGCATTCATCAGTGGCAGGCTCTCTCGCCATCGACAGTTGGGAATACATCAATGTCTCCTGATCGATGGATTCTTTAGGTGTTCGACACCAGCTCCTTTATTCACACTTGTAAGAATGTACTCGGTGCCTTGATACCTACTTTCTTTATCGGTAGGCTATCTAGTGTTTGTTAACAGTATACCTCAATGACCGGTAATCAAGCGATGTCTCATTGTGTTCGACCTTGACTCCTTTATTCACATGATGTAGACTTGCACCTTTGGCAGATTGTGTAGAAGACTTGAAGACATCACTATGTGGCCACAGCTTTCCTGAGTTGTTGCTTCCTTCTCATTGGACCAGTACCTATATGACTTCAGTGATCATGGGAGATCAGATTGTACTCCATGGTATACAGATATCTTCAGATTGGTTTTTGACACTGGTTCTACTGGGCCTTGTTCGTGACTATGATAACTTGTGGCATATAATCACATTTGTATTTGCCTATTAATGGCCACGTACACTTGTTTGGTATATTTTCACATGGATCTGCAGTGTAATTTTTGGTAGCCATGTATGCAAAGTCAGTGCAGAATGTAATGAGCAACTAAGTTCATCCAGTTGGTCCCCTACCACTCCACTTCTGGGCTATTTATAATGTATTTCGACCATCGCAGATACTCCTCTGACCTCACACATTAGGGGGCATCTGTTAGAGCAATATTTGCCTCACCCTATGCAATCTTACAGAGAGGGCCTTATTCCATTTCCCTATACAAACTTACTTTCCCTGCTGAGAAAATCCAGAGACAAAAAAACAATGGTTTCCACTTGTATGCATCTTGCACACTATACAACAAGCGTATACGCAGGCTGCTCCACTACAACCCACGTACATCGGGATTTGTGCCAAAAAATCAAAATTAAATGTCGGGTTCCCATGTCACGACAGGAGATCCCTGATCCTTGGCCTTCCATATACTGGAAACGTTTCGACTTGGCCCTTCGGTTCCATTTTGAATGCTATAAGTGGGCTAATTCTGAGCTATGGAAAAGGAGAAAGAATTCAACTTTCATAGCAAAGTTACTCTAGAGAAATTATTACTTCATATTGAGTCTGCATCCCTTTGTCCTTTAAGTCTGAACACAGTGTTCAGCCCCCAAGCTCTTCCCTTTTTGATGGAGAACCTCATTGTCTCTCTTCTATGAGCTTGCCTTTTGTGGATGATTGAAGTGGTGGAGGCCCAACTGGAAGGAACTTGGTTTCTCGGTTCTGAACTGTGCCGACACAGAAGTATGTAATATTTTCACTTCTGTTGATCATTTATTAATAGAAATACTCTCTTCCCGTCCAATTGATATCTTGCAAATATATGAGTTATTATCCATGGGCATGTTTGATTTGTATATTAATGGATTATGCTATTTAATGTGCTAACCTTTTATATTATCACTATATGATTGCTCTTCTTGTTTTTTGAGAACTTGTTACGAGTATAAAGCTTTGGGTCAAAGTGCTCAATGGTGGACATCATCAAACATCTGGATGAGGTAGGTCCCTTTCTTATCTCCCTTGCACATTGGTTTATATAGCATGTTTTTGGGATAGAGTTGATTTCTGCAATCATATCTGTCTATTATGGTTTACCCTAGCCATAAAGAGATTTTCCTCGTAACGTTGATCCACCCCACTTCGCGATTTAGCCAATTCGACACTCCAGGAGATTTGTTGTGATGTGCTTTGGAAACCTCCGAAGTTCCGAAGCCCTGAAGTTTCAAGACTCTGGATAAACGCTCAACTAATAGCATTTGGTCAGAGTCGTGGTCACATGTGAATTAAGGGATGAAAAAAAAGGGGCCGGCGCCCAAAAAATTGTTGCCGAACATAGTAGGGCTTAGAGATAGAAGCCTGAGGGGTTCTTGATCGACCAAGACCCGCAAAAAATGGAGTCGGATATTATTTTGTTGAACCAGATTGGTTTATGTTATTCTGGAAAATTATTAAGTCTAATAGCCTGACAAAAATTCGGTTGACTGCACATTTTGCAGAGTTAACAATTGTGAGAGTTGAACTGAATTGCCGCATAGTGCAGAGAAATGGAGGAGGCACATGATGCTTATAATTCGGAGAAAAAAGCTAGAGGAACAGATGTCCATTTGGGAGTTGAAGGAACAAACTCCAATGGGCATGGAGAAGAAATAGATAAAGAAGTGAGCATGATGAGCATCATTAAAAATTTGCAAAAAGATGTCCAAATTCACCAGGCAGATAACAAAAGGCTTAAGAGAGCTAAGGAGCAACAAGAAGACTTCAATATGAAGTTAATGCGGAGCCTGGAAAGAATTGAAAAGAAGTTGGTAAGGAGAGTGGCTCTAGCAAATCAGGAAGTCACGGGACCCCTGAGAAGAAAGGAAGGTCAAGGAGTGGTAGTAGACATTAACAACACTCCCAAAAGCATTCCCATAAGAGAGTACACAGTAGCTCAAGTCCATCCCCTGTCAGGAAACATAGGAAGTCCGGGGTGGATGAGTTGAAAGGAGAAATGAATAAGATCAAACCTCCTACTTTTGATGGAGGGCACCAGAAAGATGAAGATGTTGAGACATGGCTACTTGGCATGAGGAAATATTTCCAATTACACAATTATTCCTCTCATGCAGAGGGAATAATTGCAATATATCATTTGAAATGAAAGGCATCCATGTGGTGGGATCAACTTGTGCAAGTGCAACACATCAGAGAGAAGAATGTTACATGGAACGAATTCAAGAGACAATTTGCAAAGAAGTACTTAACCAAGAGATACTATGACAGAAAGATGAAAGAGTTATTTAAACTTAAATTGGACAGCATGACTATAGATGAATATGAAAGAGATTTCTAGAGTTGTTGAAGTATGTCTCTTTCATTAAGGATGAGACAGTTAAGATCTAGAGATATCTGAGTGGGCTGCCATCTTTCATCAGTGATAAAATCCAATATGATGATCCCAAGACTCTGGAAGAAACTATAAGGAGAGAAAAATACTTATATGATCAACAAGAAGGAAAGCCTACTTCCCAAAAAGCTTGGGAAGACAACAGGAAGTTTAAGAGGGAGTAGAGGCAAAAGGGGAACAAGCCACCATTTTTCAAAAATAGTCCTAAAGGACAACCAGTTTTGAGAGAGCCCAGGATGGTTGAAGTAGGTGGGCAAAGGCTAAGGCAAACACCTATGCAATGTTGGGGATGTAAAGAAGATCACAAGTATAGAGATTGCCCTCACAAAAAGGACAAGGTGAGAGTTGTTCACAATGTTCAACAAGCAGAAACAGTGGAGGACATAGGCATAAGAGTACCAAGGATCTATGTAGTCCTGGACAACAAGCAAGCTGAGTTTCAATCACACATGATTGAAGTTGAAGGTATGATCAATAACCATGCCTTTACTATTTTAATTGATTCAGGGGATGGTCATAGCTATGTAGATCCTAAGGTAGTGGAAAGATTTCAATTACCAAGAAGCAAGGATGAGAAATCTTGGCTGGTGCAACTAGCTATAGGAGCCAAGAGAAAGGTTATTGAGTTGGTTAAATCATGTCCAGTGGGCATGAATGGACTAAGTACCAAGGCAGATTTGAACATCTTGCATTTGGGATCATATGATTGCCTAAATGGTATGGATTGGTTGGACCAAGACCATGCCATATAAGACTGTCATAGCAAGGCATTCACTTGCCTGGATGAGGAAGGAAATCAGAGAGTAGTCCAAGGAATTCCCAGGGCAGTTACTATCCGGGAAATCTCAACAATGCAACTAAAGAAGTGTTACAGGAAGGGTTGTCAAATATTTACAGTCCATATGGAGGAAACATCTAAGGATAAGGTGCTAAATCTGAAGGATCATGCAGTCCTGGAAGATTTTGAAGATGTGTTCAAGGAGGTACCAGGACTACCCCCAAAGAGAGATATTGATTTCTCTATAAATTTGATGTCTGGGGCAGCTCTAGTATCAAAGACTCCTTACTGAATGAGTACACTAGATTTGAAGGAGTTGCAAATGCAGCTTGAAGAGTTTATGAAGACCGGGTATATACACCCTAGTGTGTCACCTTGGGGTGCCCCAGTCTTGTTCATGAAGAAGAAAGATGGGACCTTGAGACTATGCATCAACTCCAGGCAGCTAAATAAAATAACTATAAAGAACAA
>JASDQU010283917.1:0-14568 GCA_032191745.1 Picea mariana
GCTATCTGATCAAGATTAGACAGTATGATCAGATGTGTTCACTACCCTTTCAGCCTTGAAAATTTAAAAGAACTTGGTCATGCTTAGAAGGTATGACCAAGTTGTCATTACTGCGTGGGGCCTTTGCTTCAATTCTTATTTGACCTCCTTTCTCTTTTCCTTTTTATTCTCTTTTCACAAATTATTTGAAAGAATGCCATATCATTTGTGAACCAAATCACCAGGTGCAGATAATATCCAAGTCATAAGATGATTCCCATAAATTATGGGGTGATAACATCTTCAATTGGATAATTTGTATACGATGCCAACGTCTTTCACAAGTACACCATTTAAAGGTTGGACTACTATCATCGATATAGAAAACATTTAAAATTATTTGAAGTTTGTTGGAAAAAGAATACTATGTATGGTAGTGCATGGGTATATGGTTCCATTTCATTATGTTAATAATATGGGATGAATCACTGAAAAGTGCCATGTGTCAAGAGACCAATTCAACAATGTTGTGATTTCAGTGAAGCACAACTTGATAGAAATTTCAAAATCACTGGCATCATAGACAAGGGAAGGATTTCCTCGAGATGAATTATTGGAGGCCATGTCTGTGGTATACCCTCAATATTATAACCCTTAACACAATAGAGAGGCTAAAAGAGTTGAATTTTTAGCAAAATTTAAAATTTTAGTGCACCAATTTGGCAAGAATTTCAATGTACAAGGAGAAGAGATTGAAGATATATTAGATTCATCAAAGTTGTATCAACAAGCCAATATCCTTGGTCAAACAATGTTAGATCAATATTCTAGTTTGGAGAAACATCTAGAACATGGTGCAATAACAAGATTATGAACTAAATTAGGTGAAAGCGAATACCTAGAAGAAAACATGTCAGAATATTTCAAATTAGCAGATTTATGTCAAACCATGATTTTGGGATCAGTGGAGGATGAGAGAATGTTTAGTGAATTATCATTCTTGAAGTCAAAATTGAGGAACAATATTGATAAACATATGGATACATGTTTAATATTATATGTAACAAAGTATGACAAAAACAATTTTCCATTTGATAGAGCACTAGCTCGTTGGCGATCGGATTGTGATAGAAAGGGAGAATACAACACAGAAAATTCCTCTAATGAACTTTATATGGAATACAACATTTTGGAGGATCATAATAATAGTTCATCTACATAGTTTCATTTTCAAAATATAGAAAATGAGGGTTGACATGTTGATATGAACTGGGATATTAATATACCCCAAGATGTTATATAAACCAACATACATGATGGGACTCTTATTTTGACTTACATGTTCCATTGATGATTGGAGTTGTAGAAATAATGAATGGAATGGCACATGTTATGCAATTCTTGTTAGTATATTGACTTGATTGTTCCCCTATTTTTGGAGTACATTAGAAAAAGGTAATTCTTTATGGGAGCAAGATTACCATCTATAAATTTGAGATTACATTTAAGGTAAAAATAGGTTCTATATTTTGTATTAAATAGTGTAACATTGAAGCTACATTTATTTGATCCAATCTATTTTAAGTTTAATGGTTTGATATTTAACTAAGACATTCTCTTTTTCATATATGTGATAGGAAATGACACTAGAATTTGATGAAGTTGAGACCTATCTCTTCACATAGATAGTGTCCTAGTATTAAAGGCTAAATAACTAATTAACAATACTTTCGCTAAGTAAGAATGAGCTCATTCAAGACTCAAGTGCATGAAACTTATTGAATTTGTAACTTTGATATCCTGGAAAATTTTAACAGTTTGTTTGTCATTTGCATTTGGACCATTTTTTCAACTTTGGAAGTTTGGTTTTATTTTGATTAAAGATTGTGTTAGTCCCATGAATGCTTCTAGTTCTCATTTGATTCTTGAATGAAGCTTGATCCCTTTGTAGTAGATTTATTGGTTTATTTAGAATATATTATTTATATTTATATTTTCTTTGAAAAGACATGTTGGTATTCATAAAAGGAATGAGTCATGAGTTGCGAAGAGAACACAAAAATGGTCTATGTATTGGCCTACCAGATTCCTATCTAGTCATAGTTGGACATCCATTGCCAATGAGACCAGCATTCCTCTAATTCATTTATAATTTTAATTTCATGAATAAAAAAAAATTACATGTAGCCTCTCAATAAATTTTTTATGAAATGATTTGTAATCTAGTCTGGTTATTTCAAAGGCAATCAAGCACAGTCTATGCATAAGCATTGATTATTCTAACACTAATTCATATGTTGAGACTGATATAGATTTCCTTCTAACACTAATTCATATTATGACCCAAGTTAATCAATACCTACTCAAACTCTGATCATTGCTAATACTGGTATAGATTTCCTTCTCACTGAACAATTCTAAATCTAATTGTCGAATTAATCCTTCACCACTAAACCACTCCTTGCACAAAAGAAACCACTCATATGAAATTAATTAAAAGATCTATATTACTTTTGCAAGAATTTAAATCCTCTCAAAAGATCTACTCTATGATTGCATAAATAAAATTCACACTTCAAAGAAATTGTAACTTCATTAAATCATAATTCCACAATCACACCTCCATCTAGATATGGCTCATAAATTAAAAATAGAGAACTTAATCCATGATATCATTCAGTGAGATGGTTTATATGTAACAACAATACTAATCATCAAGTGACAAGGACTAATTGAACCATTCAAGAAATATTACACTTTCTAGATAACAAATTGTTACAACAACAATTGCAATCTATTCAACAACATCAATCCAAAAATAATTACTGATTCAATGACATTAATAATACACATTGCAGAAAAAGTTTAATTTGTTTATGCATCATGTGACATGCACAGGAGGAGAAAAATAACAATCGATTGAGGCAAGATCTGTGTGGAGGTGGGCCCTTGCCTCCAAACATAGATGCCTGTAAAAAAAACATAAAAAAAATCACTAATATAAATTCAATTGAACATTTCCACCTCTTATGAGGAGATTAAATTTCTAGATACAATGTTAATTCTCCATTGCTCAATGGAAAAAAAAGGACTAGCTCCCTAGCGTAAACACTATGTACATGTTTTAAACCATGTCATGTTCTCATAATATATTGAAACTACTAGTACTTCGAACATTCTTGAGAATATTTCGATTCTGAAGCTATTCATAACTTCTTAAAATAGAGATTGTTAATATTACAATAACAAAAATTAAAAACTTAGAAATCAGGGCTTCAATTGCTATCCAATGATGTGGAAAGTTACATGATTTCCTAGATAAGTTGTGCTAATTATAGTCTCTAGAAGATCTCCCTCTGCTAGCTGAACATGTTAGATCCACAAGGAGAGTCAATTGATGGCGCCATAGTATTCTTTGTGCGTGTTTCAGTCAGGTGTTTCAAGACGGTGTTTTAGCACCAACTGGAAACATATCTACATTCATTTTTATCAATTCATCAGTAATTACCCAAATTAGGAAACATCATCCTAGTTTACAAGTACTCTATGAATTAACATAACACAATCATTAATGAATAATGAAATATGAATTGTACCTGCTCCAGGGATCAGGATTGATGTTCTCATAGGAAATGTAAAAAATAGGGTCCAAGGATGGATTAATACAAGAGAATGAGAAATGATAAGGAAAAAGGGGCAATTTTAGCACCCAACATCTCCCCCCGACTGCACCATTTCATGTCCCATGCGACTTCACTCACCCAGAATCAGACTCTGAGTCAGGGCATGAACTTTTCCAATGAAAATTAGAAATATTGTAGGATGATGCAACATTATCTTCTAAAATCATGTATCCTCTACAATAAATCACTTATGCCCAACATTCCCTTATATTGATACTTCTTTGTCAATCTGTACTTATGTTGATACTTCTTTGTTGCCAGCCAAATAAGAGGCAAATGAAATTTAAGCCCCAACCATTGTGGACCATAAGTCTGAATGCACTCAAGGATCCCATCCTTTCCCAAAAACGGTGAGATCCCCCCAAATCGACACTTTTCTTCATGAAGCTTCATGAGCTCCAGTTGTATATGCTTCCCGTCTCTTGGAATCTTAGATTAAGATATCTCACAACTTGGGCCTTAGGGAATATTAAAATAATATCTCCCTAACTTAAGCCCCCTTTCCCTCTAGTGGAGTTCTTAGTCCCCCCATACTCTTTCGTCAAATTGGTTTGCAACAACGATGTATTTTATTAATAATATGGATAATAAACATTACAAGATATTGAAATCATATAGACACTACCAAACATATATACAATGGCACTTAGGCCCAAAATATCTTGGCTCACTAGCCTAAGTGTACAATTACATATTGGGGTTCATCCCAGGGGTATTACACAAACAACCTAGTGTTTCATGCCAGATCAAAGCATATTGAGAAACAACATCATTTTGTAAGCGAGAAGATACAATCAAAGGAAATTGACTTGATCTATTGTAATATATATGATAATATGACTAATATTTTTACTTGAAGCCTCTTGAAAAGGTTAAATTTGAAATTTGTAGAGATAAATTAGGTGTTGTAGAAAATATATTTCTCCATTAAAGAGAAATGTTATAAAAAATCAAGAAATGAATAGGTGTCAATTTGGTAGAGAATTCAAATTTGATTTGATAAAGTATTACTATTTTAGCATTTTCACATAGAATCTATTTAACCAAATCTTATTTATAAATGTAACTTGTTTTAAAAAAATAATTAAGTTGTATGTAAGAATTCATATCACTTCTCCATAAATGTATTTGTGTGTCTATTTTTTTATACAACCCTAAAACTCTAAGAAAGTTTGTAATCATATATAAAATATATTTATAATGATATCAATGAAATTGATTTTCCATATACCTTTCTTATTTGTCTAGTTATCAAATTTATATGAATTCAATTTTATTGTATTAAATAAGTTTTATATTCTAAACCATTTAGCTTCAATAATTATAATGTTTGAATAATTATAATATGCTTTCATTATAATCCTATCTTCATTGATTTTCCATATAACTGTTTTATTTAAATATTATCGAGTTATAAAATTTATATGAATAAAATTTTATTATATTAAATAAATAAGATTTATATTCTAAACCATTTAGTTTGGATCATTATATTTTTAAATATATAGCTTTATACAATTATATTTTTAAATATATAGGTTTACACAATTGATATAATAAATATTTCAAAATTTCGTTAAAATTTTATTTAATGTTTATTTTTAAAAGTTTATTTATGTTTAATAACATATTTATATAAGTTTTAAATAATTTGTATTTTAAATATAAAATTAAAATTAAAAATCTTATGTATTTTTCAGGTTCTCTAAACCACTCCAAAACATATATTTTATATAATATTATATTAGACTTAATGCTTACATTAGTATATTTGGTTTGGTTAGAGATAATTGAGATATTCTCTCAATTTTTTTCTTTAAGTTTGAAATAAGTTGAATCTCACAATACTTATATAAATATATTGTATTTGGATTTTTATATGTAATAATAAAAAAAATGTTCCTTTAATTTTTGTTAGATAGTATCACATTTAGTAGCTATGATGACGCAGACCACGCTCGCAAGCACGTCCGCTCACAGGATCTTTTCCTCTTCATGGCCCAAAGAACTCCTAACGGTTCTTCTATTTCCTTATCGGGAAATCTGCACCCACAAAACTCTCCCCACGATCTCCTCTTTGTACTCGGGAGATCGAAACGTGCGACTTCATAGATCCAATGGTCGAGCTTAGGCCTCTCAAATCCCCGAGACCCGACAACCAGTCAATGCTAACCTTCTCCTATTGAGGTTTTCTCTATCGCGATTTTGCCACTCGCGATGTTGAACAACTCACTTTCCCGACTCCCGATTACCGATACGCCGAACCTCCGATACACACGTGAGTTGACTATTCAACGGTCCTTCACTCCTATCAGCCTTTCAGACTTTGCGGTATCGCGAATCCTGATGTAATGAGTTCGTGACTTCTTTCCACGAAACTCCGATAAGGTGTGCCACCTGTCCACTAGCCGACCCCGCTGTGGCCCCACACTAACTTTCGACTGTCGGGATATCGCAATTCCTGCTGCTATGTTCATGGGACTTCAACCCACGAAACCCCGATGCACGATCCCACGTGTAAATCCAATGGTACTTGTGACTCGGATCAACGACTCTGCTCCTCCTGAGCTTTAAACCTCTCGGGAATACCTGCAGTATCTCCCCTGCACCTCCTTGATATCTAACAACTCACGGGATGTCGCGAATCCTCCTCGGAGAATACCGACCGTCCGTCTTTGCTTGGAGATTCCTGCAAATAACCAAGTGTTCCTCCCCGGAACTCGTCCACCTGCGCACAAACTTGCGATGCTTCTTGCCAACCTTCAAGGCACAACTTCTCGGTGCTTCTCTTGACTATTACTCGAAGGTCCTATACCTCCTGAGCTTCCTTATAATTCCGAGTCTTAGAAAAGACTCTTGTGCACACTCCTTGCGGCAACCTTCAGACACTTCCAAGTGCTAAATTTCCTTAGACTCTGCGCACACCGGCAGTAGCAGTCCTTCAATACTTCTCTCAGGTTGCAACCCTGGAACTTCACTTAGCCTGCGCACTCCTTGCACGACTCCTCTGCCTGTATGCACTTTTGAGGAAATAAGAACAACAGTAAAACTATCTGAGCTTCAGAGACGCAACCCTAAATTCTTGTCAACGAACTCCTTGCGTACACTTCAACTGCACTCCTTGCAGGAATTCATGCTCAAATAGAGAAACAATTGAAACTAATTCCTACTTCCTTTCAGACTTCAAACTCAACATGAAATCACATACACAGCATATAAAGCAAATGTATAACAGGAAGCAAACATTCATGAGCATATCAACATCAATACACAGAGAACAGACACAAAACCATGAATTGAACCAAACTCTTCTATTAATTCAAATATCTGTACATGGGTGTTCTTACACAGCTCTCTACTTCTCTTCTATGCTCAATAATAATGTTACAATACACAATGAAGGTGTCTATATCCCGTTTCCCTCTTGCGCTCTAAAACTATCTAATCTAGAATTAAATTCTATCTACTTTACATTAACTACTTTAAATGCCTTCTACCTACTAAGGACGAGAGAAATCCGCTCAAATTCCGTTACATTATACAAGTGCACCTTCTCTTAATGACTCATTTAAGATTGCGCAACAACTTCCAAGGTAATTTCAAAAATTTATGCTGGACGCTTTCTAGCTGTCTTTCACTTCCGCGCTGGCTCACTTGATGTTGGCGATGCTCCTGCATCATACTCCCTCGCTTGAAAATTTTCATGGGCTCCTGTCCATGAGCTCATGCATGGTTTGTCCATGCTTTTGTATCTTCTCTTCGTTCTCCCAGTTGGCATCTTCAACTGGATGGTTCTTCCATTTGACCAGATACTCAAAGTATTCTTTCCTCTTGGTCTTCTTACCAATCCACTTATCCAGTATGCGCTCCATCTGTGGTTTCTCTGCAACTGGCATCTATTTTCGCCACTGAATCACTGGCTTCTCATGTCCTGTTCCTGCTTCCTTAGGTTTATATGGGTACAAATATGAGATATTGAATATTGGAGAAATTCCGATCCCATCGGGTAATTCAATCTCATAAGCATTCGCCCCAAATATTTTCAAGACCCTACATGGCCCAATTTTCTTCATCTTCAATTTATTATATGTTCCTCTCGGGAACCTTTCTTCTCTCAAATGTGCCAGAACCAACTCACCAACCTCAAACTGAAGTTGTTTCTTCCGCTGATCGGCTCTGCGCTTATACTCCTGACTTGAATACTGCAATCGCTGCTTCACCTGGCTGTGAAGTTCCTTCACCGCCTCTACGAAATTTTCTGCACTAGCACTCCTAGTCACAGTCTATTCTGAATCCCTTAATTCAGAAATTCCTCTCGGCTGCATGCCATAGACAATCTGAAATGGACTTTTCCCTGTGCTCCTATTTGCCGAGTCGTTATACGCAAATTCTGCCTGTGGTAGTATGTGGTCCCACTGGCTGTGGTGTTCTGTCACGAAGCTTCTTAGCAAGTCTCCTAGACTTCTGTTCATGACTTCCGTCTATCCATCCGTCTGAGGATGATACACTGAACTAAGCAACAGGTTAGTTCCCAGCTTCTTCCATAAGGTCCTCCAAAAATGCCCTATGAATTTAGTATCCCTGTCCGAAACTATGCTTCTCAGCAAACCATGAAGTTGAGTGACCTCTTTGAAAAACAGGTTCGCAATGTGAGTTGCATCACTGGTTTTCTGACATGGAATGAAGTGTGCCATTTTGGAAAATCTATCCACCACCAAAAAGATTGAATCGAANTCTATGCTAATTTCATCCCATGGCCTTTCTGGTATGGGCAATGGTTGATAGAATTTTTCATTCTGTCTCCTTCCCTTCGAATGATGGAAAATTCTGCACCTGTCCATGAATCTCTTGACATCTGCTCGCATTCCCTGCCAAAAATATGACTCGTTTAGCTTTGCAAACATTTTGTCATGACCAAAATGTCCTGCCAATCCTCCACTGTGTTTCTCCTTCAGCAGATTCTCCCTCATGGAGCATTTCAGAATACACAGTTGATTACCTTTAAACAACAATCCTTCCTGGATCATGTATTAGGCCCATCGGCTCCTATCTCTGAGAACTGGATTCTCAGTTTCTTCGTACACCTCTTTGAAATCCTGATCATCTGCGTACATGTCCATGAGATCATCAAAACCTAACGTTTTGACTCGGAACTCCTGCAACAGCAAACACTTCCGGCTCAAAGCATCAACAACTTTGTTAGCAATACCAGAAATATGTTTAATCACAACAGTGAAATTCTGCATATACTCAACCCATTTAACATGTTTCTGATTCAACTTTTCCTGTTGAGTCACAAATTGTAATGCATGATTATCACTGTACAATAAAAACTCTTTCGGGATCAAGTAATGCCTCCATTTCTTCAATGCTTGTATGATAGCATAAAACTCCTTGTCATAAGTGGAGTACTTCAATTTCGCCTCATTCAGCTTCTCACTGAAATATGCTATTGGCCTATCTTCTTGACTTAAGACTGCCCCAATTGCAAATCTGCTTGCATCGCATTTCACCTGAAATGTCTTTCGGAAATCTGGCAACACCAAAACTGGTTGTTCCGTAATCTTCCATTTCAACAAATTGAAACTCTTTTCAGCCTCTTCGGTCCAGTGAAAATATTTGTGTCTTTTCGTCACTGTGTCCAGCATTGCTGCGCTAATTCCACTGAAATTCCTGATGAACTTTCGGTAGAAACTAGCCAATCCGTGAAAACTTCTCACCTTAAATATGTTCTTTGATGATGGCCAATTCTTAATTACCTCCACCTTATCTAGATCCATCCTCAACTCATCTGCAGATATAAAAAATCCCAAGTAAATGAGCTCTGTCTTCATGAATGAGGATTTCTTCATGTTTATCAACAACTTCTCCTGCTGTAACCTCTGCATCACTGTAGCCAAATGCTTCAAGTGTTCTGCCACTGATTTACTGAAAATCAGTATGTCATCCAAATACACAATGACAAATTTTTCGATGAACTCCTTCAAGACTTCATTCATCAACCTCATGAAGGTACTCGACGCATTTGTTAAGCCAAATGGCATAACAAGCCATTCATACAACCCTTCGTTGGTTTTGAATGTTGTCTTCCATTCATCACCTTCCCTCATGCGAATCTGGTGATATCCGCTTTTCAAATCAATCTTTGAAAAGTATTTTTCTCCACTCAAGCAATCCATCAGATCATCCATCCTCAGTAATGGAAATCTATACCTGATGGTTATCTTGTTAATTTCCCTTGAGTCAGTACACATCCTCCAGCCTCCGTCTTTCTTCGGACTGAGTACTGTTGGAACAGCACACAGACTCAAGCTTTCCCTGACCAAACCTTTGTCCAACAAGTCTTGGACTTGCCTTTTAACCTCTTCATTCTCTTGCGGCATCAGTCTATACGCGGCTTTGTTTGGAAAACTAGCTCTTGGTATGAGATCAATGTGATGACTCACACTTCTGATCGGTGGCAACGAACGAGGTAATTCGTCCACTACAATATCAACGAACTCTTCCAGCAGTTTCTGAATCTCTTCTGGTAAATCATCCACTCTTGTGCTAGTCAAAACAATCTTTGGTTTCCTGACCACAAAGAATTTTGGATCCTCGTTCTTCTTAACCTCTGTAAGAAGTTCCTTCCCACTCATGAGAAGTACTATGTTGCTTACTTTCGACTTCACCTCCTTATCCTTTATCGAAAGCAACATGTGTGTCCTCCCATTCTTCTCTAGGGTGTATGTGTCCATCTTCCCCTCATGAATCACATTCCTATCATATTTCCATGGTCTACCCAGCAATAGATGACAAACATCCATAGGAATGACATCACACAATATCTTATCATTATATCCTCCTATCTTGAATTCAACTAAACATTGTTTAGTGACAGTTACCTGGTGTCCTTTCTGTAGCCACAAAATTCTGTACAGGCTTGGATGATCAATCATCTCCAGCTCCAGCTTATCTACCATCTCTGTAGAAATGAGATTATCCATGCTACCACTGTCTACAATAACCTTGCATACCTTGTCCTTGGTTTTGCAAGAAGTCCTAAAAAGTATGGTCCTTTGGACTGAACTATCCACCTCCTTCTCTGGTGTCAAAAGAGATTTTCGCATCATCAACGACCTTCCACCTTCAGCGTCTTCTCCCTCAACATCCCGCCTCTGTGCTTCGGCGATGTGAGTTTCTCTAGTTTCTTTCTTCTTATCTGGACACTCATAAGACTTGTGCATGTGAAGCATGTGATGACTCCACCTCTTCCTCTTCCTCTACCTCTAGTACGAGGAAAAGTATTTCCATCAGCATAATCTCCTCTCTGCTCAGTATGTTGTCCTCTATGTTCAATATATTACCCACGCTATGAACTTCCACCTCTCTCTGTTCGAATCTGAGGTTTCTTCCAGTCTTCCTTGGGCTTCTGATATTTGTCCTGGGTAACTGATTTACCTCTGGGATGACTTCTACCTCTTCCCCTCTGACCTTGCTTTCGGCTCAGCTTCTCCTCCGCTTTCAGAGCCAATTGATAAGCATCTTCCACCGTTCAGATGGTTAACATGCTTATTTCATCCTGAATATCATATCTCAGACCATTCATATATCTAGAAACCTTTTCATCATAACTCTCCAAATGACCTACTCTGATGTTCAGTCTGTAGAATTCCTCAGTGCATTATTTCACTGTCAGCAGCTTCTGTCTCAGGTTTTTCATCCTCTTGAACAGAGTGATTTGATGATCTCTAGGGATGAATTTCTCTTTCATTTTCATGATCATTCGATCCCAGCTCTTGATCTTCTGCTTGCCCTTACAGCATCTGTCATCTTGTAGCTCATCCCACTACAATGCTGCATGTCCCTTCAACCTAGTGACAACATGCTTGACCTTCTTGTCCTCTTCAACATCTTCATAGTCGAAGTATGTGTCAAGAGCTCTAATCTAGTCTAGAAGCTCCTCTGCATCCAAGTTTCCCTTGTAAACTAGAATGTCCAATTTTGCTCTTGCACCCATCCTGGAAATAGCTCTGATCAAACGTTCGTTTGAGGCATCTTCAGTTGCAACTTCTTCTTCACGTTCAGCCTCAATCTTGCTTTCGGAATCACTTAGATCCCCAGCACTAGATGTACGCCTTTGTGCTCTCTCCATGTCTTCGAGTTGAGCTTTTAGATCACGCATTTGTCTCTCCATAACTGGATCTATCATCTACCTGTCTCTTCTTCGTGGCATTTCCTTATCCTCTGGATCGGGTGATTGTCTATCTCTTCTTGGTGGCATGGTGATTTCTTCTCTTCTTTTCTACAGAAAGAAAAGAACCTTTTTGTGCTCTGATACCAAACTGACGCAGACCGCACTCGCAAGCACGTCCACTCATAGGATCTTCTCCTCTTCACGGCCCAAAGAACTCCTAACGGTTCTTCTATTTCCCTATTGGGAAATCTGCACCCACAAAATTCTCCCTGCGATCTCCTCTTTTTACTCGGAAGATCAGAACTCCGGATTTCACGGATCCAATGGTCGAGCTTAGGCCTCTTGAATCCCTGAGACCCGACAACCAGTCCATGCTGACCTTCTCCTATCAGGGTTTTCTCTATCGCGATTTCACCACTCGCGATGTTGAACAACTCACTTTCCTAACTCCCGATTACCGATATGCTGAACCTCCGATACACGCGTGAGTTGACTATTCAACGGTCCTTCACTCCTATCGGCCTTTCAGACTTCGCGGTATTGCGAATCTTGATGTAATGAGTTCGGGACTTCTCGCCACGAAACTCCAATAAGGTGTGCCACCTGTCCACTAGCCGACACCGCTGTGGCCCCACACTAACTTTCGACTGTCGGGATATCGCGTATCGTGATATCACGATTCCTGCTGCTATGTTCATGGGACTTCAACCCACGAAACCCCGATGCACGATCCCACGTGTAAATCCGATGGTCCTTGTGACTCGGATCAACGGCTCTGCCCCTCCTGAGCTTTAAACCTCTCGAAAATACCTACAGTATCTCCCCTGCACCTCCTTGAGATCTAATGTCTCACAGGATGTCGCGAATCCTCCTCGGAGAATACCAACTGTCTGTCTTTGCTTGGCGATTCCTGCGAATAACCAAGTGTTCCTCCACGAAACTCGCCCACCTGCGCACAAACTTGCGACGCTTCTTGGCAACCTTCAAGGCACAACTTCTCGGTGCTTCTCTTGACTATTAATCGAAGGTCCTATACCTCCCGAGCTTCCTTATAATTCTAAGTCTTAGAAAATACTCTTGTGCACACTCCTTGCGGCAACCTTCAGACACTTCCAAGTGTTGAATTTCCTTAGACTCTGCGCATAGCTGCAGTAGCAGTCCTTCAATACTTCTCTCAGGTTGCAACCCTGGAACTTCACTTAGCCTGTGCACTCCTTGCACAGCTCTTGTACCTGTCTGCACTTTTGAGGAAATGAGAACAACAGTAAAACTATCTGAGCTTCAGAGACGCAACCCTGAATTCTTGTCAACGCACTCCTTGTAGACACTTCAACTGCACTCCTTGCAGGAATTCTTGCTCAGATAGAGAAACAATTGAAACTAATTCCTATTTCCTTTCAGACTTCAAACTCAACATGAAATCACATACATAGCATATAAATCAAATGTATAACAGGAAGCAAACATTCATGAGCATATCCACATCAATACACAGAGAACAAACACAAAACCATGAATTTGAATCAAACTCTTCTATTAATTCAAATATCTATACATGGGTGTTCTTACAAAGCTCTCTGCTTCTCTTCTATGCTCAATAATAATGTTACAATACAAAATGAGGGTGTCTATATCCCGTTTCCCTCTTGCGCTCTAAAACTGTCTAATCTAGAATTGAATTATATCTACTTTACATTAACTACTTTAAATGCCTTCTACCTACTAAGGACGAGAGCAATCCGCTCAAGGTACATTACATTATACAAGTGCACCTTCTCTTAATGACTCATTATGCTAGACGCTTTGCAGCTGTCTTTCACTTCCGCGCTGGATCGCTTGATGTTGGCGATGCTCCTGCATCATATGTCCTAACTCCATCATGAAAAGGTCTAAAAATATGAGACAAATGTGAGAGTAATGTGTGTATGCATATGTGAATTGTTTGTTTATTTGTTTGTCATTAAAGAAAACAATTTCAAGTATGAAGCAATCCATTCATGAAATGAGCCTAACTCCATCATGAGAGGGTCCAAGAATATGAGAGAAATGTGAGAGTAATGTGTGTGTGGATTGTTTGTTTGCCATGAAAGAAAGTAATTTTAAGTATGAAGCCGTATCCATTCGGTAAAATAAGAGATAGCAGCCTATTATTTGTATGTGCTATCACCCCATGAAGGATATTGTTGTTGCTGGAGATAGCACCACAGTTGAGAAAGGTCATAGCTAAAGAAATCATTGAGTGTGAAACATCTTTGTGTGTTTGTTGTCCAATGTAAGATTGTTGTCATCTGTAGTGTCCCCAAGGCTGAGCCCCGTTGCAGATCATGTTATATGCAAAGAATTGTAAATATGTTCTATAGGCTGGTGAGCCAAGTTTTGAATAAGCTGTAGGCTTATGAGTTTTTTTAGGCCAGGGAGCCTAAGTGCTGAAGGCCAGGAGCCGGTGGATGTACTTGTATGTATGCAGGTCAATTAATAAAATATAAATACCGCCAGTGCAGACCGACCACGATGAATGAGTGATGGGGGACTGAGCGTCCACAGAAGGGGCAAGGAACTAGGGGATGGAAGGTGGGAAAAGGGCTGAGTAAGGAGCCTAGGGGATAAGCCTAGGGGGCTTAGGCCTGGAATAATATTTTATTATTGTTCCTAAGAATCTATGTGCACATTATTTTATCCTAAGTCCTTTGGAAGGACCCGTGAGTTCCCAAGTGGTGGGAGGAAGGTGTA
>JASDQU010283921.1:0-14541 GCA_032191745.1 Picea mariana
TAGATCATTTTTCAAAAATGACTATCTCGATTATGTGTAAGAAGACGACCATAGCCCTTGACATGGTGTGATTGTACTTCATTCATGTTTTGTTCCATTTTAGTTTTTACCATCTTCCATATTGTCTTCTCTTGATTTTAGATTTCTCAATGATTTCTAGAATGCTTCATGTTCAATGCTTGAAACCAACAACAAGTGCTATACCACTTTCCACCTTAGACATGTGGCCAAATAGAAGTTTTCAACTAAACATTAGTTCATTTTTTGCACATGTATAACCATGCACATCCTCACACATGGGACACACATGTTATAACATGCTTACAATAGAGTTCAACATAGTTCTATGAAGCATATCCCTTTCCAAACTTGTTTTGATTTCTAACCATCCAACCTTGTAGATGTATCATTCCTACAACTCGTAGCATCCTCTACTCTTAAGAATCCCAAAGAATAATATAGAGTTGCAACTTTCATAAAGTAGATTCAATAAATCCATGAATAGGTCCAACCAATCTTATAGTATCATTAACATTCATCTACTAAATCCTTATTTCATGCTTTCCTTTAATGAAAAAACCAAGGTTTCAATGCCTACCAAATTAGATCTAGAACACTTAGCATTAGTTCAGAGTCATCAGACCGACAATCAACAAGTTTAGTCTACTCGCCAACATGACATTCTTATGTTTTGGGTTGTTTGAGCCAACTAGTATCCTCATCAAGCTAAGTGGTATTCCCTAAAATAATTGAGAGTCAATTTCCTTAGATGTGCCTTGAAGCAATGGGGTCCATTGCTTTCCAAGTGGGGATTAATGATCAACATCACACCTCACATCCACAGAAGTGGGACCTTTACAACTCCCAAAAATAAGTGTGCAAGTCCTACAATACTCTTCCTAGTTTTCTTAATCCTTTTACAAGCTGTGATATTCTTTATGGTCATTGATTCCATCTAGATGTAACCCTGCCAAATAGAATCTCACTCAACACAACCCGATAGGTGGAAATTCGATCCAATTGTGAGTCTAGTGTCATTTTGTTTCTTAAGTAACAATAACAAGTAACTAAACCTAAAATTTCACTTAGTGTTGGAAGGGATTCGAGGTTCAAGACCAGGGTTGAAGGGTTCTTTTTCAGGGTGATGGTTGGATCTCCCCTGATCGATGGATTTTGTTATGGGTTTTTCACCTCCCTTTCTCATTTCATAGTTCAACCACTTGACGAATTCCCTAGTGTAGGCCCCTATTGTCCATGTAAAGGTAGGAGAAGGTGGCAGGTTCAGGAAGGTGGAGTATAGTTGGATGGAATTGAAGGCGGTGGGTAGGGGATCTTGATTTATGTGACATGGTTGTACATGACAACCATCAATGGAAAGCTATGAGGTGGACTTCGGTCTAGATGGTATGAGCTCAAGTGAAATATTTTCATATGACATTGAATTCATTCACATGTCAATGATTAGGAGAGAGACAATCGTGGAAGGGGTGGGATCTACCTGCTGGTCAAGTTCCCAAGATCGACTCCTTCTCAAAGGTGGAGGTGCCATTAATGGTTGACAATATCACATTGTACATTGTTTGGGGGGGTGAGAGACTCTATCTAAGGTGCCCAAAGCTAAAGGAGGATGACACAAAGGTGTTGAAATCCTCTCATTTGCATTAAAGAACTTTGTTGTCAGAGGTGAGGATTTCTGGTGAAACGACCTTACCAGGCATTGTACACAAGGTAACAAAGAAATATTCCCTGAAGATTAAACATCCAAGGTGTTGGAAGGTTCGTAAAGAAAAAACGAAGTATGATAGTAGGAAGGGACGTGGAATTGGGTGGCATTCCAGACCTTTTGAGTTGAACCGTCATGGGTCGTTTCTATGGAAAAATGGTTATGGCATAAGATTTGTCCAAATGACTGGACAAAAATTGGACTATGGTGATTGGTTACAGGCCTAAGTTCCACACCTTAGCAAAGCAGTGGATATATTTCAATTTTTTCTCTAAGGGAAACCTAACATCCACTTTTTAAAGGAGTTGGGGTTGGGGTTAGGTCCCTCGGGAATAATTCTAAAGAATGGGCCATCTCCTTTGACCCCACTTGGGATGCCCTTTCTCCATCGAAGGTTTGGAAAATTCTCCCCAACCTCTTGTTGTTCTTTTGGCATGAGTCGATCCTAGTCTCCATTGGGAATATGCTAGGGAAATTCATTGGTTGTGAGCCTAGTTAGGAGATGAAAATGATGAAAATGGACCAGTAGTGGACTTGGGTATAAGGTCTAAGGTCTAGATTGATCTTAAAGACGGTATCTTGGATGAGGTTGATTTGGTGTGGGGAGGATTTAAATGGATGCAAAAAGTGGACTGCTGGCAAGTGCCATTTTGATGCTTTGGTTTCCATGAAGTTGGGCACCTTCAAGTAAATTGCAGATGCTCACCAACTTTTTTTCCTCCTTTTCAAAAGTCTTGGAAATGAAAGTCGCCTCTATTGAATCAATCAGGCGTAAAGGTAGTGGATAATGTTGAGGATTTGGTTAACAATGATAAAATTTCAAGCAAAATCTCTCCATGTGCTCTTTCTCCTGAGGACCTCTCATCCGCGTCCTCGGGTAAGAATATTCTTCATGATGACCTGATGCATTTTAAAAAAATTATAGGGATTCAGTTGTTGAGAAAGTTCACATTTCCTCGGTCTTCCCCAATAGGGTTTCTCCCTCACTCTCAAAGTGAACAAAGGTAGTGGAGGTTCAGTTCTCCCATGTAGAGGATCACAACTCCACCCAAGGTCATTCTCCTCTCCCCATTTTTTCTTGGGCTTCATCCCCCTCTGAAAGGGGGTCCCTCACTCCCAGTCCTTAAGCATGAATGATTGTTCTAAAACTTCTATCTCTAATTCAATCATCAAATCAAACTATATTCTTTGATCCAAATCCAAAAAAGGATGTGAAGATTTATGTGTAGGGGGGCTGGCTCTAGATAAAGGGTCTAATGGGTAGGAAATATCTGATCTCCCTTGCCCAATTAAAAGATTTGTAAGAAGTCAAAAGTGGAAAATAAACTACCATAGTGAGGGCCCTTAGAGTAGGGACAACCCAGAAAAGAGGTGCCAAATGATAATTCTCTCCCTAAATATCAGGGCGGTTGGGGGGACCCCAAAATTCCTCACTTTAAAGAGAGTGGTGTAGGAGCATCGGCTAGATTTTATCATACTTCAAGGAACCATGTGCAATGGTAATAAGGAGACCGAAATAGTAATAATTTTTTAAAAGACTAGTCCTCTTGTTTGTTGGACTCTTCTGATTTAACATAGGGGGTTTATCTCGACATGGATCCCTCGTTATCGATCCAAGTATTCCTCTCAGATTTCTTCTGGTACCATGGTAGATCTGGAGGATCTCACTCACAATTCCTCTTTTAGACTGATAAATGTATATGGACCTTATGATGACCAACTCCATTTTTGGCAAGGTTTGGGGGCCTTAGGGTTTCTTAATGCCCCTAATATCATCTTGGTGAGCGATTTAAATTTTTATCTTTCTTTGAATGAGGTATGGGATCATTCCCCATGTCCCAACTCTCAGAGAAATTTATTTCTTCATTGGAATGAAAAGTATCATTTGGTGGATCTCAATCCTACAAAGCTAGTCCAAACCTTACATAATGGGTGAATAGAGGATGTGGTGGAAAAATAGTTAGACAGATTCCTCATTTTGGAGCATATGTTTGAAAACCTGTTGGCATAGGGGTAAACCCAGGGTTCAATGCTTCAGAAGTGCACCAACAAAACCCTAACTATCGACCCTTTTGGCAACACCTGCGAAGCAGATGCAGTCTCACCCAAGGTAGAGGCAGGGGGGGTTACAGGACTCAAGTGTCTGTAACCAAGCTGGGACACAGATATATGATTATAACACCTCAAAAAGTACTTAGGAATAACACACATTATTAGATTAACTTTATTCACATCGCAGATCAGACCCTAAGTATGGATCGGTGCAGTAACAATGACAAAATATACATCGCACTTAGCATCAAAAATTAGATCTAACACATTCAACATAGGCAAAGCATTATGCATTCATAGATATCTCAATTATTCAAACAATTAGTGCATTAAGAAGATCCACAACATAAATATCATAGCACAAAGAAAACCATCAACACATGATATATGTGGTTCACCCTAGTGTGGGACTACGCCCACCAACCACTTCTTCTTCTTTATTAGGCTTCAATATCTTACATCCATATGCTCCTGTGCACTAAGCCACAGAGCCAAGCTTCACACCGAACAAGTGATCTACGCACTGTGCACCAGATCCACCTTCCAAAATCAGGTCAAGGCACAAAGTTGACTCCTTTACTCAGCACAGAGCCTTACATACACAGTCTGTTGCACAAAGCAACTCATATTACTTACCTCTTGCACTTAGCTAGATACTTTCTTTTTCACTTAGCTATGTACTACTTACTTCGCTACTTCTACCTTACACTATTTTCTTATTTATAGTTTTACATTCCTTACAAAAAGGCCTAATCAGGTAACGCCATGGGACGACATCCCATAACCCATTACATAAACCCTAAGAACCCCATGTTGGGTCCACAAAACAAGTGAGATCCCGCAATATCAGCTCCACCTAGGCACTCTATCTTCGACCAGCCTGTCGATGTCCAAAAAATGGTCAATCCTAACCAATGTTTCCTCAAAACTTGGTCGAGGGCCAACAGGCCCCCAACACTTACTTGTGACTCGTCCCAAGTCACTCAGATCTAGGCAGTGTTGCTTTGAAGGCCTCGAGCTTAGTTTGTGCTGCCTTGACTTGTTGCTTTGCCTGAGCTTCCTGCTTAGCGAAATCCTGGATCATTTTCTCTGTAATTGGCCCTTCTAGGCTTTGTTCCACTGTCGCAACCACTTGGTCTAGTTTTCAACCTTGTCCTTTGATCTCTTCAAACACTGTGCAGGCTTCCTCCTGCACCAGTTGTAGCCTTTGTGTGATATCCATCACTCTGCCCTGGATGGTAGTAATACGTTGTTGGTCTGCGTGTTGGTTTTGTGATCTCTTCATCTCTCGCCCATAGTAAGTGAATTCAACTGTGCTTGAACTGTCAGTGCCTACTGCTGCGATTCCTGTAGATACAATTCCAACTTCCTAAGCTCTGGATCTTCTGTGAGGCATTCGTAGGTCTGTGCACTTCTGTTGCTTAGATGCTTTCATTTTGAGGCGAGGACTCTGATCCTTTCCACTACGCTCTTAGCGGCTTCCTCCCTCGGGTCGTGCACTTCCTGCGGAGTGCTAGGTACTTCTTGAAGCTCCAACTCTGTTACCCTTGCTTGAAGCTATTGGATGGTCTCAACGAGCTTCGTCACTTGATCCTCAACTGCCTCATGTTCCTCTTGTGTCGAGCCTGGCACAAAGCGAAGTGATTTGCTCACCACTTCCTTGACTGCAGTCTTCTCTGCAAGCAGCTGGTCCTTTTCCTTCTATATCTTCGCTTTGTCTACCTCAAGCATCGCCCAAAACTCATCTCTCTCGTTTTCATACATGGTTTCACAGTACTACACAACTTGCATTTTGTCCAAGATATCCTCTTTTTCTTTCTTTAGGGCTTATGTAGCATGTTCCTTCTCTTCTTGGACTCGTTGAAGCTGAGCCTCTATTGCATCTACCAATCTTCAAAGTTGGGCTAGTTCATACCCCAACTTTGCAGTCTTCGACGAGGAGTGCGCAATAGGTACTACGTGGCTAACTTGAATAGCTCGTTGTATCTCCTTTAGCTCCCTCTGAACTCTTACATACAACTCTTCTTGCTTCATGTCATATCTTTGTAAGAGGTCATCAGACGCATCCTCCATCGCTCCACAGACTAGACCGATGTCATCCTCTGTGAGAGTAGCCTCTAGCTAGGGCTTACTGTCATAGGTCTTATTTCTTGCTGAAGGTTTCTGTGGAGAAACCTTCCTCTTCTTTGATGTTTCTATCTTGGTAGGGGGGTCCTTCGGTGGTGTAACCTCGCCTTATCCTTGATTTTCTCCTTCTTCCCCTCCTCCTTCTTTATTTACTTCATCTCCTCCTCCTCTAGTGGGCGAGTCAGGTCTACTTTCTTTTGATGCGCTGTCATCCTCATCAATTTCTATGTTTTAAACTTCCTCCTTTTTCTTCTTCTTCTTCGTGCTGGTCTGTCCGACATGCTCAACCCGGGTGACCAAGGGGCTTCCTAAGATGTCAGGGTCGGAGAGTTTCTCATCATCAACCGGTACAAGGAACTCTGTCGGACACTCCTTAGTGATCTATTCCATATCTTCATCTGTCAGCTTATAGTAGGACTGTAATTGCTCCTTGCTTTCATCCCTGCGTGTAGTGATATAAATGAAATGTTGATCTACGTGGAACTTAGCTAATGGTATGTACTGGTGCAATGTTCATGGTTTCATGCATGGGAATGACTCAATAACAACCTTCATCTACTGATAGTAGGCGTGGAACACTGCGTTCGACTGCCACTGCTTTGACATGTCATTTGTGTACCATAGGGTCGAGAACCTCGTGGCCAACAACTTCGATGGTTCAATCTTCGGGAAGACTTCTCTTTACAACATTTTCCAAGAGACAAATGTGATCAACACAAGCAACCAACTGAAATGGAACTCATATCCTTGATCCTACACTTCACGACAGTCTTTCTCGAGCTCGTTGATGAGGTAGCTCGCCCAATTCATTTGCATCCACTCCATGCATTTCCCTGCGAGGTACACCACAAAGCCGGTGACCTGCATGGGGCAGTTATTTTTGACGTCATTTCCCTTGTTCCACTGTCGCAACCACTTGGTTTAGATAGAACCTTGTCCTTCAATCTCTTCAAACACTGCACAAGTTTCCTACTGGACCATTTGTAGCCTTTGTGTGATCTCCATCACTCTACTCTGGATGGTAGTAATATGTTGTTGGTCTGTGCACTATTCTTGTGATCTCTTCATTCTCTCGACCATAGTAAGTGAATTCATCTACACTTGAACTGTCAGTGCCTGCTGTAGCTGCACTTCCAACTTCCTAAGCTCTAGATCTTCTATGAGGCGTTCGTAGCTCTTCACACTTTTGTTGCTTAGTTGCTCACATTCTGAGGCAAGGACTCTGATCCTTTCCACTGCACTCTTAGTGGCTTCCTCCCTATGGTCACACACTTCTTGTGGAGTGTTAGGTATTTCTTGAAGCTCCAACTCTGTTACCCTTGCTTGAAGTTGTTGGATGGCCTCAACGAGCTTCATCACTTTATCCTCAACTGCCTCATGTCCCTCCTCTGTCGAGCCTGACATAGAGCGAAGTGCTTTGCTCACCACTTCCTTGATTGTAGTCTACTCTGCAAGCAACTGGTCCTTTTCCTTCTATATCTTCTCTTTGTCTCCCTCAAGCATCGCCCATAAATTATCTCTCTCGTTTTCTTATGCAGTTGCATAGTACCATGCAACTTGCAGTTGCTCCAAGATATCCTTTTTTTATTTCTTTAGGACTTATATAGCATGTTCCTTTTCTTCTTGGACTCGTTGAAGCCGAGCCTCTATTACATCTGCCAATATTCGAAGTTGGGCTGGTTCATCCCCCAACTTTGTAGTCTCCGATGAGGAGTGCACAGTAGGTATTGTGCGGCAAACTTGAATAGCTCGTTGTATCTCCTTTAACTCCCTATCAACTCTTACATACAACTCTTCTTACTTCATACCATATCTATGTAAGAGGTCCTCGGATGCATCCTCCATCGCTCCATGTACTAGACTGATGTCATCCTTCGTGAGCATAGCCTCTAGCTGGGGCTTACTGGTGTAGGTCTTATTTCTTGTTGAAGGTTTCTGTGGATAAACCTTCCTCTTCTTTGATGTTTCTGTCTTGGTAGGGGGGTCCTTCGGTGGTGTAGCCTTGCCTTCTCCTTCTTCCCCTCCTCCTTATTTATTTACTTCATCTCCTCCTCCTCCTTCGGGCGAGTCAAGTCTACTTTCTTCTAATGTGTTGTCCTCCTCATCAATTTCTATGTTTTAAAATTCCTCCTTTTTCTTCTTCTTCTTCGCGCTGGTCAGTCCGACATGCTCAACCCGGGTGACCAAGGGGCTTCCTATGATGTCAAGGTCGGAGAGTTTTTCATCATCAACCGGTACAAGGAAATATGTCGGCTACTCCTTTGTGATTTGTTCCATATCTTCATCTGTCAGCTTATAGTAGGATTGTAATTGCTCCTTGCTCTCATCCTTGCACATAGTGATATAAATGAAGTTATGATCTACGTGGAACTTAGCTAATGGTCTGTACTGGTGCAATGTTCGCGGTGTCATGTGTGGGAATGAATCAATAGCAACCTTCATCTACTAATAGTAGGTGTGGAACACTATGTTCATCTACCATTTCTTTGACATGTCATTCATGTACCATAGGGTCGAGAACCTCGCGATCAATGGCTCCGATGGTTCAATCTTTGGGAAGGCTGCTCCTTTCGGCATTTTCCAAGTGACAAATGCGATCAACACAAGAAACCTACTAAAATGGAACTCGTATCCTTGATCCTACGCTTCACGACAATATTTCTCAATCTCGTTGACGAGGTAGCTCTCCCAATTCATTTGCATCCCCTCCACGTATTTCCCTGCAAGGTCCACCACGAACCCGATGACCTACGTGGGGCGGTTCTTTCTGACGAGCTTTCCCTTCTCGGACAAGTTAGGTGAATTGCGCCATCTTGGATGGAGTATACCTTGTAGCCTCGCTTTCCCTTCTCAACTTCACCGTATGCCTATTTAATGTGTTGTGCCAAGGAACGAACCAAGGTCTTCCCTGGGTAGAACTGTTGAGGGTCAGGTCCCTACATACTTAGTCCTGTGATCAGGTGGATCAACGTCGGATCCACAGTAATGCACCTGTTAAGCCACAAATATCCTCCATGGTAGCATGACAAGAGGATTTTAACACAAGCGTTAACCTCCTGATGTTGTCCAAAGTGAGGGATCTTCATGACATTCAATATTGTGGACTGTGCAAGATCCTTAATCCACGACTGAGAGACTATGCAGGGCTTCTTCCCAGTCATATTCATCAAATATTTGTGAGGTGCAAGCATCGTGTAGTTCTTTCTGTCACCAAGGTTGAAATCGTTGTTCTTCAAGGATGGGATCTGTCCCAACTAGCTTCCTTCTACACGTATCCCCTTCGGGATGTACGTGGTGATCAATGTATACTCGAAGTCCCATTGAATGTTGTCATGGTTAAACATGCCAAACAAAGGTGGGATGTAATTAGGCAAGATCGATGGGATCTACTTCACGTTAGCCAGATCATCGTGATGCTTACTTCGCTTCTCAGTAGAGGGGTTAGTATGGCTTGAATGTGGTCCAGTCGAGGAGGAAGCCTGCAGTCCCCTGGTTGATGATGCCTGTATTCCCTCAGACATAGCTTTATCAGCCATAAACTTCTTCAGAGTCTCTTCAAAAAATTTCTCTAGGTCAGTGCGCTCGGTCGACATTCTTATTGTTAACAAATAAGTTGGGGTGGTAAACGGATAGAGGGGTAAACAAAATATGGCGAGGTCTGATAGCACAACTCGACACACACAATTAATTCTTTGTTTTCTTAGATAATCATGGGTAGCAAAAAGTGGTCCTGCACGCAGCGTCCGATGGGTTAAATAAGTGAGCATCATAACAAATTCCTCCAATGCATAAGAATGCCTTAATCAATGTGAATCTATCCATTATGGTGCGGTATCAACATCCAAAACGTAGTCTAGTCACCCATAAATGTGTTTCCTAGCCATTCGTAGCATTGTTCTAACGGTCAGGGCACCTTCAACGATCATATAGCTTCACCGGGGCGAAGTCCCATTCTGTGTGGTTCTGCTGTTCTAGCGAGGTTCAGAGCCTGGAAGCCTACCTCCTATGAAGTCTTCTCTGATACTTCCTGTAGCTTTTCCAACTTGGCTTTCTTCTTACTGAGCTTCCTTGCCTTCTTTCCTGGGATCTGAGTCTCTGGGTTCCTCTTTCCATTCTTATTATTATCTTCTCCTAGCATGGTAGCTTCACGTTGTTGATGTGTTCTCAAAGGGTTCGAAGTTAATATCCCTCCCCTTACCACTTTCTGGGTGGATGTACTTTCTTCTTGCATGGATAGGTCCTGCAAACCTTCTTGCGTTCTTTCAACCTTGATAGCTAATTCTCTTGCCTTATGTTGCTTCGACTCAACTTCTCGTTCTTTCATCAGTTGATCTATTCTTGTAGCTATGGAATCCCTTAGTTCTTGCTTTTTCATTTCTGTAGCTTCTTCCTCTGCTTTCATTCTGATATGATCCTTCTTGATCCAAGTATTTCCTAACAAAAGTGGAAAAGGGGTGTTGTTCTCAAAAAACCTAATAACTTCAAATTCCTCTTGAGTGGATGTTCCATGGATGATAACAGGTACCTTAGTAAATCTTCCACATAGGGCTATCATCTTTCCTTTAAACAAGCCTATCCTTCTCAATGAAGGTACCATAGTAGGCTTTCCCAAATTTTCCCAAGTGCTTTCTGTCATAATATTCACTTGTGTCTCCTCATCCAGGACACAGTCTATGTCAAAGTCTCTTATTCTTGTACTTATGCGTTGTTTTTCTTTCAAGATCTCTGGTAATTTGATATCTTTGTGATCATACATTACTTCTTTTAACTGTATTAACATAGTCTAAGATTTCTCTGATTCTTTCTCTTTATGATTCTCTAACATGCTCTTATTTTCTTGACTCATGTTCATTTGTTCAACTTTAGCAATCATCTTTGGACAGTCCTCAACTTCATGACCAACAACTTTACAATAGAGACAAACAAGACTTGCACCAGGGAATTCCTTAGCAAGATGTCCCGATCTTCTGCAATTATAACATAATGTCAATCCTCTCTTTCTCTTGTATGTTCCCCAACTTCTTATGTATTGCGCACTAGGATCATAGTGCTAGACCTACAATCTGCAAAGATTCTTTCTAGGTTCCTGCATCCACTTATTAGTCCAAAAATTATTTCTATGCATAGGAATAACATATCTTTCTCTATTTCTATCAAATTTATTCAGATCAACTCTTTCTTCTAACTGTACCCTAGCTTTCAGACTAGGACATATTCTATCAAACATACCTAGATTCATGCTTTCGAAACAAAAATTTCCACTTACCTTACTCTATCTAAGAAAAAAGCTTTACCTCTTTCAAGATCTTACCTCTTTTCTTCAAATTGGGTTTCTTTCTTAGCACAAAGATTTGTAAGTCAAGTAGAATACTGCGCACTACAACAAAAGATCTATGCACAAAGATTGTATTTTCTTTCAGTTCCCAACAATCACAGTTTCAAGTCCCGACAACAGAACCATTTGTTGGCACAGGGGCAAACCCAGGGTTCAACCCTTCAACAACGCACCAAAAAAAACCTAACTACCCTCCCTTTCGACAACACCTGCGAAGCAGATGCAGTATCACCTGAGGTAGAGGCATGGGGGGTTACAAGACTCAAGTGTCTGTAACCAAGCTGGGACACAGATTTGTGATTATAACACCTCGCAGAGTACTTTGGAATAACACACATTAATTCATTATCTTTATTCACATCGCATATCAAACCCTAACTACATATCGGCGCAATAACAATGATAAAATATACATCGCACTTAGCATCAAAAATTAGATCTAACACATTCAACATAGGCAAAGAACTAAGCATTCATATATCTATCTATCATTCATAACAACCAGTGCACTAAGAAGATCTACAACTTAAATATCATATAAAAAAAAAAACCATCAACACATGATATACGTGGTTCACCCTAATGTGGGGATACGTCCACCAACTACTTCTTCTTGTTTATTAGGCTTCAATCTCTTACATCCATCTACTCTTGTGCACTAAGCCACAGAGCCAAGCTTTGCACCGGATAGGTGATCTGCGCATTGCACACCATATCCACCTTCCCAAAATCAGGTCAAGGCATAGAGATGACTCCTCTACTAAGCACTGAGCCTTACATACACGGTCTGTTGCACAAAGCAACTCAGACTACTTGCCTCTTGCACTTAGCTAGATACTTTCTTTTTCACTTAGCTACGTACTACTTACTTCGCTACTTCTACCTTACAATCTTTTCTTATTTATACTTTTACATTACTTACAAAAATGCCTAATCATGGGTAACCCCATGGACCAACACCCCATAACCCATTACATAAACCCTAAAAACCCCATGTTGGGTCCACAAAAAAAGTGATATCCCGCGATCTCAGCTTCGTCTGGGCGCTCTATCTTCGACCAACCTGTCGATGTCCAAAAAATGGTCAATCCTAACCAATGTTTCCTCAAAAATTGGTCGAGGGCCAACAAAACCTTGGGTTTTTAAGTCGAAGGTGGTGGTAGGGGGTAATTCTGATCACATGCCCATTATTTTAGAGTTGTAAAAAAAAGGTCCAAAACCTCCCTCCCCTATGAAATTCAATCATGCATGGCTAAGAGAATCAGATTACAAAAGTCTAGTAAAGGATTCTTAGACTCCCTTGGTTGAAGTAGAGGGTTGATCTTTCATGGAGCAATTCATAGAAAACATAACCAAGATTAAAAAGGTTTCTCAGGCTATAAATTTTTATAAAACATCATCTATGAGGCTCCATGAAGTGGAAGAATCGATTGGTGTGTTGTTGTTGTAACTCTCTCCAGTGTTGAAGAAGATGAATTTAGTAACTTATTAAAACAAAAGAAATAATTATTGGCAAATGAGGAAATAAAATGGCGACTCAAGAGTCAGGCCACCTTGCTTTCAAAAGAAGATAATAACACAACATTTTTCCATAACTATGCCAATTATTGAAAGGTTGTCAACTCTCTATGGGAAATAAAGGACCACACTGGCCGTGTAAGGTCCTCTTTTGAGGACATTGTTGGATTCAGTAAGGATTTCTACTCTAATCTCTTTAAAGAGCCTATAGGATGTTCTATTTCAAAGATGTTAATTGTAATCAAGATTTTCCCGAGATCCATATGAACGATGCATTACATGAAGAAATTTCTAATAAGGACATTCTTTCAACTTTGTCATCCTTTCAAAAAGGGAAAATCTCGGGTTTGGATGGGTTGACTATCGAGTTTTACCTAGGATTATATGATCTTCTCAAAGATGACATCCTAAAGGTGGCTAAGGAATCTGAAAAATACCGGAAAATTGTGGGGTCCTTTAATGCTACTTTCCTCACATTAATCCCCAAAAATAAAAAGGCTATCTCCTTTGAATATTTTAGACCCATATCTTGTTGCAACTTGATATACAAATTTATTGTAAAAATTATAGCTTTGCGTTTAAAGCCTATTTTAAGTGAAATCATCTTAGAGGAACAATATCGATTTCTCTTTAAATGCCAAATTCATGACACAATTGCTAGCATACAAGAGGCCCTATACTCCATCAAGTCCAAAAATCTATCCTCCGTGGTCCTGAAATTAGACCTTTCAAAATCATATGATAAGGTTAATTGGACCTTTGTTAGACTTGTGTTAATTCGGTTGGGGACGAATTTAAACTATATTGTTAATTGAATCATGGGATGCTTGGAAACCCATTCCTTTGTTGTCCTCATAAATGGATCACCCTTAGCCTCATTTTGATCCTCTAGGGGGCTCCACCAGGGATGCATGTTGCTGCCTTTTCTGTTTCTCTTGGTTGTTGAGGGGTTGAAATTGCTAATAAAAAATACAATAAGGGCCTCCTTAAAGGTCTCAAAATTCCAGACTCTAAAATTATCTGCCATTTACTCTTTGTTGATGATGTTATTCTTTTTTTTGCAGGTAATACTCAAGAATTACAAGCCATAAAATCGGTCACGGATTCTTTTTACATAGCCACTAGAATGCAAATAAATTTTGAAAAATGAACATGCTGATAGATGCAATGCTAGAGGAGGCAGTAACATAGTTGGATGATTTTCTTCCCCTTTTTAGGAAACGTATAAATGTTGGGCTCAATTACTTGGGGTTTGAACTTAAACCAAATTCCTATCTTCATGAGGACTGGTTATGTTTAATCAAGAAAATTCAAGTCAAATTCCAACTATGGGTCAATCGATGGTTCTCAGGGCAGGGGGGGTGTTCATCTTATTTTGCTCAATTTAGTCCTTTCAAGTATTTTGGTCTATTGGGCTTCAATAGAAAAAATCATGAAAGGGATTTTAACCAACATTATAAATATTTGTTTCAAGTTTTTCTAGTCAAGGAGGAAAGAGGCAAGGGGAGTCCCTCTCATGAAATGATCAAAGATTTCAATTCTTAAGGAGATAGGTTGACGGGGTATCAAAAGCATATTATGGTTTTGCGAATCTTTAGCTACAAAATTTTCTGGAGATTAATACACAATAAAAGTTTATGGGGAAGGGTGATGGAATCTAAGTATCTTCATGGTATGTCCTTTGTGGATTGGATCATAGTCACAAACAAATCAGTCTCAAATAACTCGATATGTTGTAAATCCCTAGTAGAAGCATTTCCTTGAATGGGGATTGGACAATCTAGCA
>JASDQU010283926.1:987-14541 GCA_032191745.1 Picea mariana
CTTGTTTACTAGCTTTGATTAGGTTATCAAAGCTCAAGTATCCCATACTTCTATTCCATATCCAGCTTTCATCTACTTGAATCATATGGAATTTTCCTTCTCCCTCAATATATAAGATATACACATTGCTTGAGGTTCTTTTATATTCCTAAGAGAGAGATATAGTCCCTTAGATTGCACATCTAAAAAATTTTGGCAGTAGCCCCAAACTCCAGGAAGGGCACATTTCTAAGACATAGCGCCTCATTGTTGTGGGGAAGCAAAAATAGATGAAAACCAATGACAGCATGGACTGAGGTTAGCCAAATGGATATACTATCTCAGTATGAGTCCCGGATACCAAAGGGAGAGTCTCAATGCATCCATTGAGGAGGGAACACTTCTTTCATTCCCCACAGTTAAAAAATAAAAACCTTAGCAAGGGTGAAAAACCAAAATGGTGTGCCCCTCCTTCTTGCCTTGTGTAACTTGCAGTAATAGAAATGCCACCTAAGAGATTGAATAGCCGAAGGGATATGCTAACTCTCAAAGGTGGAATCATTCAAAAACATGAAGCGAAGGTGCAGCCATTGAGAAAGGCACACTGGATTTTCTGGGCACAACCCAGATAAAAAAAACAAGTAAGAAGAAACAGATCAACTATCAAAAAATGAGAGAAAAGGAAGTAGATAGGTTTTGGAAAATGAAAAATATGTTTGTATTAGAGATAGGTTCACCTTTTATAATAAGGGGCTGACTTACTTACATAGCATGTGCTCTAAAACAATGAAATACAACTTAGACTAGGTTAACATGTGTGCCCCAAGTTGACTTTCCCCTTGGTGGCCCAATTCCTCCCTGTTTAGATCTGGAAGCGTCCTCACTTCCATGATAAGCTGAGGAAAGAGATGGTGCACCACTTCAGATGTCATCCACTTTTCTTGAGCTGGATTTTTTCCTTGGCGTGCCATAAGGTAGGAGGTGTAGGCTCGATGCCTTGTAGAACAAGTCCTGGTGTCAAGTAGTGTGTCTAAGGACAAGGGGAGTTGGAAGTCTAGGATATTGTCCACTGGGTTTGTAATTGTAATTGGTTTCTCCAAGAGGGGAGGATCAAACAACTTCAAATGGTTGACATTGATGACATTGTGTATCCCAAGCTGGGGGAAGATCCAATCGATATGCATTCTCCCCAATACTTTCCAGTTCAATGGTATAAGGGCCATATCTAATTGGAAGAAGTTTATGATGCTGGCCTTTCAAGTGTTTCTTATGCAAATATAACCAGACTCTATCTCTAGAATGAAAGAACATGGAGGTCTTTTGTTTTTCATGCCTTTTTTTTGCATGATCTTCAGTTGCTTTTAGTGTTGTTGTTACGGCAGTGTGTCCTTGTGCAATTTGTTGAAGAAATGGGTGGGTTGAGTTTTGTTCTTGTTGCTGATGCACAATACCTTGGGGATCCAAAGTGAGGGGAAGATAAGTTGGTGATGATCGTTGGAAGCCTAAACATAATTCAAATAGAGATAACCTAGTAGAAGATTGTGTGTCCTTGTTGTAGCTATGTTGCAAAATATGTAAGTATTTGTCCCACTATTTGTTGCATCCAAAATGAATTCAGAGAGCATGTACCACTACCCAGTTTACTATCTCTATTTGGCCATCCATTTGAGTATGGAAGGGGATAGAGAACTTTAGTTGACACCCTAGTAGCACCTAGATGGTCTTCCAAAATGTGTTGAGGAAGCATGAGTCTCTATCTAAAATGATGTTGCTTGGTAGGACAAAATGTGGCCATACATGTTGGAAATACAACTCCGATGTTTGTTTTGTTGTAGTAGTCTTTGTGCATGGAATGAAAAGAACCATTTTTATAAAATGACATACCACTACCCAGATTGCAACATGTTTCTTTTGGGTGGTGGGTAGTCCCCTTAAGAAATCCATAGAGATTGACTCCCAGGGCCGAGAAGGGAGAGGCAATAGCTGGTATAAGCCATGCTTTCTATTGGCTAGCTTCAATTGGGAACATAATGCACAAGCTCTGATGAATTCCACAACTTTGGGTTGCATAGAAGGCCAATAGAAATGGCGTTGTAGATGCTGGAGAGTCTTTGTGGTACCAAAGTGGCCATGATAGGCTGATGCATGAGCTTATTTAATGAGCAAGAGATGATCATCTGAGTGTGGAACACAAAGCAAGTTTAATTTGTAGATCCATCCATCCCAGATGGTGTAGTCCAAGAATGGATTCTGATTGACAACTGTGGGATTGTGTAAGGAAACCCAAATCTCTTGAAAGTCCTGGTGAGTAGCATACTAATCTTTCTATGTATCATAATTAGCACAACGCACCATTAAAATTGGGAGAACTGGAGTTGGTGGCCTGTTGAGTAAATCAACCATTTTATTAGAAGTGCTCGTTTTATATCAGATTACCAAATGAAATTTCTTAATGTAGGATGCCCATTTAAGATGTCTTTGCTCCTGAATCTTAGACTTTGAATTAATGAAAATCAATGGATGATGGTCTGTATGTAGAATAGTCTCTTTTCCCAACAAATAATGGCGCCATTGCTTGAGATCTTGGACCAAGCTGTAAAATTATTTGTCATAAGTAATATAATTTCTCTTGGTATCGAAAAGAGTTTCTGAGTGATAAGCAATGGGGTTTCCTCCCCGTTTAAGCATGAAACCAATGGCATATTGTGAGACATCTGAATCAATCTAACATGGTTGAGAGAGGTCTAGCAAATGCAATACTGGAGATGAGCATAGTTCCTCCTTGATATTAACAAAGTGGTTGGTAGCTTTGTTAGTCCAAATAAAGGTGGAGTGACTATTAGATAGTTGATGCAAAGGACGAGCAATCTGAGAAAAATGCAGAATAAACTTACGATACAAATTGATACCACCTAGAAAGCTTTTTAGCTCGCTAGTTGAAGAAGGTTGTGGCCATTTCTTCAAGGCTTGGATGCGGGTTGGATCCGGTTGAATACCTTCTAAGCCTACCACGAAGCCGATATAAGGAACTAAATTTTGTTCAAAATAGGACCTTTTTCCCTTGACTTATAACTTGTGCTCTCTAAGTATTTGGAGAACTTGACAGACATGCTGTATGTGGGTGCCCATGTCTAACTAAAGATGAGAATGGCATCTAAGTAGATGACCACAATGTGACCCAATTTTTTTTTGAATATATCATTGATGAACCGCATCAACGTGGCAGGTGCATTAGTTAGGCCAAAGGGCATGACTTTCCATTCATAAGGACTGAATTTTTTCTTAAAAGTTGTCTTCCACACATCATCTGGGTTCATTCAAACTTGATGGTAGCCTGCTGTCAAATCTAATTTAGTGACCCACTTAGCTTCTTGGAGGGTGTCAAGTAACTCCTCAATCCGGGGTAGGGGGTAATGGTTCTTTATTGTGGCTTTGTTAAGGGCCCAGTAATAAGTGACAAGGCAAATTTCTGAGGTGTCTCTTTTTGGGATTACAAAGGCGACAAAAGAACAGGGAGGAGATGATGGTTAAATGTGACTAGAGTTGATGAGGTCGGTCAATTGCTTCTCCATTTCCTCTGTGTCTCGTGGGGCCAACCGGTAACTGGGTTGATTTGGTAAGGTAGAGCTCGGGATGAGGTGAATAGAATAGTCTATATAGAGAGAGGGGGGAAGGCCCATAGGACTTTGGAACACATCAGAAAATTGTTGCAGTAGAGGAGTCATTGCTTCAGGAATGTGATGTGTAATATTGTTTGGTGGTATTGGGTGCACCAAACAGAGAGAGACACACTGATTCAGATGGATATGAGGGATGATGTCTTTGGTAGAAGTGGGTTTGGGTGTTTCTTCCGTTAGGATATAGGTGTGGCCATATTTTGTAAGTTTATACTTATAGGATTTAGCCATATAAATGGCATTTTTTTGGGCTTGGTAGGGTAGTCCAAGAAGTAAGTTAGAATAATCCAATGGCAAGACATCACAGAAGACATTGTCTTTAAATTGGCCTATGGCGAAGGTGACCAAGCATCATTGAGATACCAATAGATGAGGACCATCCTAGATTATAGGGTTTTGGGTGCAGAGTAGTGACCAGATGAAGGCGATTGACTAGGTATTGAGACACCAAATGTTTCTAGCTGCCATTGTCCATGATAAGTAAAGACAATGAATTTTTGATTTGGCAGTTGTGAGTGAAGAGCGATTGGATTGACGAGTTCGGATCTTCTGTGGTCATTAAAATAAAAGAAGGATCTACTTCGGTGGGGTTTTCAAGAGAAAATTACTCATTGTCTTCGACTAGTTGAGAAGTAGTAGGCTCAGTGAGTAAGCTTTTGTTGGTTTTCAAATATTTGAGAACTCGACAATCTGAAGTGTTGTGGGAGTTAGTCTTGTGGAAGGAACACAAGGGTGCATTGGTATTTGGATTCGAAGAACGAGTAGGTGGGAAGCGGGCTGAAGTATTGGAGGTGGGTGTGTGAGAGACAAAGGGATTAGGTCTAGGACATGACTGAGGAGTATGACCCCTAGGAGATATCTTCCTTTCTATTTCCAATTCTCTGTGAAAAATTTTGTCTAATGTATTATTTTCAAATAACTCTACTTCCCCATAGAATTGAACCAATAACCCAGAAATAAACTTAAGTATTAATACCTCTTTCTTGTCTAGAATGTGGAGCAACGGGCACAACTTAGAGAAGTAGTCAATGTATGCTTCCACTCCTTGTGTAGGGAGTTGGCGGAGCTAATGCCATCTGATCCATAAATATTCTAGGTACCTAGGTGGGTAAAAATGACTTCTCAAGGCTTCACAAAGTTGAGCCCAACTTTTGAGTGGTTGAGAGGCAGAGGATCCTAGAGCATCCCCAAACTCTACCACAAATGTGGTATTTTATTGCTCTTTATCCCACCATGTTTTGGCAAGTCCTTCCAATTGCAAGACAACGATCTGAAGTTTTATTTCTTCGATGAGGCCTGGAAAAGTGTTGAAATATGTGGAAAGGCTATGGATCCATGAATCCACAGCTTCTCCATTGTTTTTCCCAGCAAACTTAGGGAGTTGGATTTGAGTATCCAACCGGAGGGGATCTATATTATTTTGTTGTTGCATTCTCAGTAACTCATTAAGGACATAGGTGAGGTCTTGTACAGGATTCGAGGTATTGGAGTCTGAGTCCACTGGCGAGGGATCTCTTCTAGGATTCATCTTGAGGAAAAATGAAGTATTCAAGAAAAAAAAACTTGGCTTTGAAACAAAATATGGGTCAATTTTTGTTGTGGGAACAGATTGTACAATACAATGGAGAAAAGGGGAGAGAATAAATAGAGGGAGAGATATGTAGGCCAATAGATCTGTGAAGATCCTCTCTTGATGGTGGAGATCTGTGCTCCCCTTGGGCTAGCAGACCTGTGCAACCACCGATATTGATAAGGAAACCCAAAGAAGGGTGTGATATGGACTAGAAATCATGAAAGCTAAAAAAAACATGGACTCATACTCAAGATTTGAAGCTTCTCCTTGGATATTGAAGCTTTGATACCAATTAATCTGCTTGAGAAGGAGATCTAGTCCCTTAGATTGAACATCTAAAAAATTATGGCAGTTACCCCAAACTCCAGGAAGGGCGCATTTCTGAGACGGAGTGCCTCACTATTGTGGGGAAGCAAAAATAGATTAAAACCAATGTCGAAATGGAATGAGGTTATACAAAGGGATAGACTATCTCAGTATGAGTCCTGAAGACCAAAGGGAGAGTCTCAATGCATCCATTGAGGAGGGCACACTTCTTTCATTCCTAATAGTTAAAAAAGAAAAACCCTAGCAAGGGCGCAAAACCCATATTGTGTGTTCCTCCTTCTTACCTTGTGTAACTTGCAGTAAGAGGAATGCCACCTAAGAGATTGAATAGCCGAAGGGATAGGATAAATCTCAGAGGTGGAATCATTCAAAAACGTGAAGCCAAGGTGCAGCCATTGAGAAAGGCGCACTGGCTTTTCTGGGCACAACCGAGATTAAGAAAACAAGCAAGAAGAAATAGAGAAACTATGAAACAATGAGAGAAAAGGAAGTAGATAGGTTTTAGCAAATGAAAAATATTCTTTTATTAGAGATAGATTCACCTTTTATAATAAGGGACTGACTTATTTACATAGTATGTGCTCTAACATAATGAAATAAAACTTAGCCTAGGTTAACATGTGCACCCCAGGTTGACTTTCCCCTTGGTGGCCCATTCTTGGTGCAATAGAAACTAATTTTCCTGATCATTATTTTCTTATTTCACATTTTTGGGATTCAAAAATGAGTATATGTCCTTGATCACAAGTTTGGCTTACACTGAGTAGATTAGGTTTTAATTTTTCTATAGCAGCTCATTTTTTTCTTTATTCTTTTTGTTTCCCAAAGAAACAATGCCTTCTCCTAGTATTTTGGTAGATACATTATCTCCAAAAGTGACATTACCTTTATCCTTCTTTGTCAAAGTGATAAATTTTCCTTTATCTCTTGTCATGTGTTTTGAGCATCCACTATCAATATACCACTAGAACTTTGTGTTTTTTGCATACATGGCCACTTTACATTATGTTACTTTTTCTTCTATATGTTTTTCTTTCCATATATGCTTATATTGTTTGTTAAAGTTGATCATATTCAATAATTGCATTGGTAATCTACTTTCACTCGATTTATAGCCACATTTTTTGTACTTGTGGAATTCAACATTGTACTCTTGTAAAGGAGATTATGCATTATAATTTATTTTATCTACATCATTCTTGTTGTTCTTATATCTCTGGATATTTCTTGGTTTGTAATTTCTATAGGATTTGCAATGTACTACCTTGTGTACTACCTAGTGTACCCACTTATTATAGATTTCCAGACATCAAAACCCAGGGACATTAAAAATATTTTCATCCTCGCACTCCAAAAAGCATAAGCATTCCCTTTTAACAGAGGTGTTATGTTGGAATACATTCCCTCTTGTTGATCCATTCGATTATTCATAATCTACCTTCCAGATATTAGACTGTGTTGAATGCACTTGCTCTGATACCAATTGTTCGAATATGGTTTAATACTGAGGGGGGCGATGAATTAGTATTAATACATTTTCAACAATTTGTAATTATTTATTAATTAACTTTATTGATCACCAAAAAACTTTAGAAATAACATCAATAAATATAAACTTAAATTGCAAATCACAATTTTTATATGAACATTGAATTAGAGCACCAAATCTAGGGAGACAACAATCCCATTTTTTAGGGAACCAACCCTAGGAAGCACTAACTCCCTTGATTTAGGGCACCAAACCTAGGAAGCACCAACCCCCTATTTTACACTTTAATAGAAAATTATAGTAATCCTTCCTTTCTCCTCCATACCACCCTCACTTCATAAGTATCTTCATGTTTCTTCCTTGGACTCCGCACTTGCTTCTAATCTTCCGATGTAGACCACAAAGACATCTTTCTTTCACCATACCTTTTTGTTTATATAGTATTCCAAAAGGTATAAAATTGAACCATTGAACCTTTTCATTTTATTAACAAAATAATAATGTTGTTATTTTTAATTAGGAACACATTTTCTCCTTTGTTTGTTTCTTTACGAAAAGGCTCTTTAATTACATCTTTAACTTCATTTTCCTTGACTTCATAGTTATCTTGATTAAGTATTTATCCTTTATCAATTGATTAGACATGATTGATTGTTGATCATGCTCCCATTATGATAATCATCGTTATTGATCATAAGGGTGAATCAATATTGATTCTTTTGCACAATTGATCAGACGAATCAATAAGTATTGATGATTGATCTTGATCGGATGGGATGGTTCTAATATAATTTGCATTTCAAAATGAATGAAAGTTAATAGAAGAGGGTGGACGTATAGAAGTTATGTTAAATCAAAAACCTTTATCTATATTAATAGACCCTTGTGCAAGTCTATGTTATATTTCACCCACAGTGGTAGAAAACTATAAACTAGAAAAAGTCAAGCATAAGAAATCATGGCTATTTCAATTAGCTACAGGAACAAAGAGGAATGTTGTTGAGATGATAAAATATTGTGAAGTAAACATGGATGGAATGGAGACTATATGAGTCTTATAATGTGCTCATTGGCATGGATTGGTTGGAGAAACATTCAACTCTTGTAAACTATCGTGACAAGACTTTGAATTGTATAAATTATTTTGGAAAAAGCATAATAGTAAAAGGAATACCACAGGGAGTGTTGGTAAGACAAATATCCACTTTACAATTAAAAAGAAATGCAAGAAAAGGATGTGATATTTATGTTGTTCACGTATCCAAAAATATTGAAGAAATGAATGAAAATTTGTTAACTAAGGATCCAATACTGAAAGAGTTCCAAGATATGTTTCTAGAGGAAATTACAGAATTAAATCCTAGACGAGACCTATATTTCACCATATACTTAGTACTTGGATCTGCATCAGTGTTTAAGGCACCTTACCGAATGAGTACTCCATAATTGACAAAACTTAAGATGAAAATTCAAGAAATGTTAGATAAATAGTATATCAAACCCAGTTTGTCTCCAAGGGGAGCACTAGTTTTGTTTGTCAAAAAGAAATATGGAACCTTCTAATTGTGTATTGATTACAGGCAGCTTAACAATATGACTATTAAAAACAAGTATCATTTTCCCCGCATTGATGACTTGTTTTATCAATTCGACGGAACTAATATTTTATCTAAGATAGATTTTTAGTCAGGATACCACCATATTAGAATAAAAAAGGAGGACATTCATAAAACTACATTCCAAACTAGATATGGACACTAATAATTTGTAGTGGTACCTTTTCGTTTAACAAACACACCTACTTGATTTATGTGTTTGATGAACAACATGTTTAGAAAGTATATAAACAAGTTTTTTATTGTGTTCATAGATGATATATTGATCTATTCAAAAACTAAAGAGGAGAATGAAGAACATTTTAGAATAGTCTTACAGACCCTTAGAGAGCACCAACTTTATGCAAAGTTTAGTACATGTGAATTTTACCAAGACAAGGTACAATATTTGGGCCAAGTAATTTAGGGAAAAGTAATCTCAGTTGACCCTGAAAAGGTCAAGGCCAACCTAGATTAGCTAATTCCTAAGGATGTGTTTTATGTCCTGTATTTTATGGACATTACAGGTTATTACTTTAGATTTACAGAAAGGTTCTCTAAAAATTCCTATCCAATAACCTCTTTACAAAAGAAATGAACCAAATTTAAATGCACAAAAAAATGCTTTGAAAAACTGAAACAATTATTAACAACAACACCTATTTTAAAGTTAGCAAACCCACATAAATATTTTTTGGTCTCTACTAATTCCTCAGAAGAAGGATTGGGAAGAGTGTTGCTACATGATGATCATGTGATTGGTTATGAGTCATGAAAACTAAAAGATCATGAAAATAATTACACAATGCATGATCTATAATTAATTGTTATTGTGCATGCATTGAATATAGGCAACATTATTTATTGGGTAGGATATTTTTATTGAAAACATATAATATCACTATTAAATAACTTTTCAATCAACAAAACTTGAATGCAATACAAGAAAGATGTTTAGATATTTTGAGTGAGAACGATTTCGAGATAAAACACATTAATGGAAAAGAGAATAAAACAACAGATGCACTCAGTAGAAAATTAAATGCAATTTATAGCAATAATATGCAAACTAATTTAAAACAAAAAATAAAATCAGCAACAAAAAACAATGAAGTTTATAAAAAATTATGGGAAAAATTATAAAATGATGACACAAGTGAAGATGAGTCAAAATTCAAATATAATTAAGATGGATTATAGTTGTATAGGAGAATAATTTACATCCCAAACAAGGTAGAATTGAAAATTTTAATATTGGTTGAAGTACATAAGAAACCTTATCTAGGTCATCCACTCTACAAAATACTATAATAGTGAAAAATAATATTTTTGTCCAGGAATGAAAAATGAAGTGGTTGAATATCTTGCTAAGTATCTTGAGTTCCAGTAAGTTAAAGCTAAGAATAGTCACCCATCTACATTATTGCAGCCAATACCCATTCATGAGTGGAAATGGGAAGTAATCAGCATGGATTTTATTATAGGGCTACCTAAAAATAAGAGACATAATGATTTTATTATGGCAATAGTGGAATATGATGCATGGTATGCCAAAGACTATAATTTCATATAGTGACAAGAAATTCACCTCAAATTTTTGGAATACTTTGTTCAATGGTTTGGAAACTCATTTGAACTTTTGTACCACATACCATCCTCAAATTGACGGTCATACTAGAAGGACTAGCCTAATTTTAGAATATATGTTGCAGATGTATGTGATCGGTTGTTCCACAAAGTGGGAAGAGTACCTTCACTTGGTTGAGTTTGCATACAATAATGGTTATCATACCTCCTTAAATATGAGCCCCTTTGAGGTAATGTATGGTAGAAAGTTTCTAACGCCTGTTAGCTAGGACAACCCATTTGATAGGATTATCTTGGGAAAAAATATGTTAAAAGAAATGGAAACAACTATAAAAAAAATAAAACAAAACTTGAAAATTGCACAAGAAAGACAAAAGAGATTTGCAAATTTGAAAAGAACACATGCATAATTTAACACTGGAGATCATGTTTATTTGAAAGTGAGACCCAAGAATAGTACACTAAAATTAGGAAAAAGTACCAAGTTGGCACCGAGATAATGCAGGCTATTTCAATTGCTCTCCAAAGTGGGGCCACTGGCCTATCAGCTTGCACTTCGAGCTAGTTTAAAAGTTCACAATGTATTTCATGTTTCATTACGAAAGAAGTATGTGCATGGCATAACTCATGCTGTAAATTGGAATGTGATTTAGGTGGAACCCGAAGGTGATTTTCAGGTGGAGCCACTATGTATTCTCAACAAGAAGGAAACTAAGTTGCGAAATCAAGTTATCGCTTAGGTTAAAGTGCAGTGGAGGAACTTTAGTATTGAGGAGGCTACTTGGAAGATGGAGGAAACCATGAGAAAGACATAGCCATATCTATTCGAGAGAATATATTCTTAGATTGGAACATCGAGGATGATGTTCAATTCAAAGGGGAGAGATGTAATGTCCCTCAATTTACAAACATTTAAACATTTAATTTCTTGCTAGTTTATGTTGTGAAAGTATTGGAAAATACTTACCTGGAATTATGATGAATATTTTTTTAATTCTTATTTTTAATTTATTTAATTAACAATAAAAAAATTGATTAGAGAATCGAGTTACACAGAGTAAATCATTGTTCCATGGGTGAGTGAAAAATATAAAAACCACCAGAGTAAATTATTGCCCATGGGACAAGTGGAACCCTACTTCCAAAAGGACAAGTGGAACCCTACTTCCAAAGGTGTCGGTTGTGAGGGAACAAAATAGCACAAAATTAGGCCAAGAATATTCCGTGGAGTTAGGGATGAGGCCAACTTGAAAATATCTAGGCAAGCTATTAAAGACAAGTATGTTATGAGATAGGATTCTACTTAGTACTTGTGAGAAATGAGTTTGATGGTTATGGAAAGTACAAAAACTTCAAGGTTATACAGTTTTCATTCCCTACGGAATAATGATTTAGGCTCGGGGGTGACAAGAACAAGTAGCATTGGATGTTTATGTCTATGGTTGGGACACTGGAGGAACTGGTTCTCTACTTAGTTTGGTTTCATTTATTGAAGCAGGATCATATATGTTCTTTAATTAATTTATTTTTGTTTAATTAATGATTTATCAATATTGTAGTAGAGAATAATTGCAGAATATATAATGTTTGTTGCAGTAGAGAATGTTTGTGAAATTTGCAGTATTTATTTATATCTAATACAATATTATGACCTTCTTATCTTTAAATAGTTTCGAGAAATACATACTTTACATACTTTAAAAAGAGTAATATTACAATGAGAAAGAAAAAAAGTCATAAAACAGTGTATAAATTTATATTCATGTAAAAAGGTTATTACTTATAAATATTGTAGTGAAGAATACAAATAATGTGTATTTTTTATACATACCACATAAATAAAGTTAGTTATTAAGCAAAAGAAACTAGAGATGAACGTAGGATACTTAACTGTAAAAATCATAGTGAAACCTTGTTAGATACGTACATTGGTATACCACTCAAGAAGAAAAACCTAAGGCTACCATTTGTATAAAAAATCACTTCTTACACTTCTTATCTTAAAGCTTGAACGGGGAATAAGCATTTAGTTTTGGGGCAAGTTGTTAATCCCAAACCATTACAGACCTGCGTATAAACCTCTATGCAATCAGTTTTTCTAAGTAAATGAATACAAAAATAAATACCAAAGATACGTCTTAAACCATATGAAACCTCGAAACCTCGATAACAGAGGGGGGTAAGCTACCTTCTACAAGCATTGGAAAATGTTGTAGCTTCGGTTGAGTCGTTTTGCAAACACAAAGAATGAACGATGAAACCCTGTAATCGCGTAGAGAAGAGCGTAAATATCTTTTGTTTCATCATTCAATAATTGTGGAACAATCAATAAGTTTGAAACTTGGTTATCATGCCATAACTAAGGCTTGAAGTCCTAGCTAGGAATAGGACTATCCGTGATCATAAAAGGTGCCAAGACGTGGCCTAAACAAACCATGTTATCATGTTTAACCATTTAAACTACCTATGAGTTTACTTGTAATTAGTAATTAAATACGTGTCCATTTAAACCAAGTTCATAACAATGACGTGATGGGTGACCGACCCTTCCAAGCAACAATTATTTGTATAGATTGTGTAGAAAATCATGGAGATCCTAAGGACGAGGATGGAGTGGTTTAAACTTTGTTAAAATGCAAACCATGGAATTCGCCCCAACATATACCATTATAGAATTATTATAAAGATAATAGTTTTGAACAAATATCTTATGTATTGAGACTTAGAGGAGAAACACGAGAACCATGTTCATCATAGATATAAAACTTTGTTTTTTGGTTTAATTATTCGACAACTAGTATAAGATTTATTTAGTTCATGGTAAAAGACTTATAGTGCTCATGAACCCTAGTGTATAGGGAGTTTAAATAAAGGCAAAATGTAATTTTACCTATGATATAATTCCTCTCCAAGCCTTAGAAACACAACATGTCCCTATGAAACCATAACCATTTTTATGTATAAGGATGAGTAATATAGTGATACTAATAATGTAAGTCACATTACTTGTGGAGAAGAGAAGACTCATGCAATGTTGGTGATTGGTGTAATGATAGAATTGATATATGGTATTGATTATCAATGAGCCTTTATCCTATTAAGGAAACACCATGACCATTAGATAAGAATATAAAACAATTGTATGTGATAAAAAATCATTTCACATTTATACAAGAAAACTAAGTATAATTGTACAAGTGTAAGTTTGTCATTGTAATTTAAAAAAATGTTGGTAAGAGGAGATATTATAGTTTGGGAGCGAGAGAGAGGGAGATAGAGAGGGGGTAGAGAGAGAGGGAGTAAGAGGAATGGAAGGGGAAATATGGA